>LS493799.1:267577-287314 GCA_900490845.1 Pristionchus japonicus | reverse complement strand
TTGTGGCACTAGGCATGGTTTGCCACGTTGCTTTGTAGCATCGCATGAATAATCGTCGGGTGAAATAATTCTGAACTTTTTCTAGTGTTTTCTTGTCGCGTGGAAGGTATGGATTAAATACCATACTTGCGCATTCTAGAATGGGTCTAATATAGAAGGTGAAGGCTTTTAGAAGTATTTCTAAGTTGTGAGTCCTGAGCGCTCTAAGTATAGTGTGGCACGCAGCTTTGCCTTTCATGGCTATGGATTGGCAGTGTTTTGAAAAGATAAGAGACTTTTCAATAATAAAACCGTTTTCAATAATAAATATATCAATAATAATTACATTTTCGCTATGCACAATTGCGAATAACTGCAAAACAATGCAAACTGACAAGAGTGGGGTTGGTAGCGTGCAATCTTCTAAGATGATCGCACCATATGCGGGCATTATTTGAAGAGTACTGTAACAAGAAATTTAGGTAAGAATGTGGAACTGGAAATTTAGCCACAGCAAAACTAACATTGCATTCGGGACACTTGAATCTCGAATCGGATTCATTATCTTCGGGCTCGGTTTGATTATCTTTCTCGACGAACTTTTCGGACTGAAACGGATGATTGAAAGTGGAATGGTCGCGGAAAAAATACCATGTTTCTCTTCACTGCAGATTTCGATTTCTTCGACGGCGGTTCGGAATTGTGATCAAAATCATCGGAATGCACGATAAGCTTAGTAGCATTTCTTGACGATTTATTTCTATGATCAACTTCTGGAGCGCCAGAAGAATCCTAAATCGATAGATTACGATAAAAGAATTTTAAAAAAGAAAATAGTTATTCTAACCTTTTCGTCGGAAGGCATCAAATCGTTCAAGAAAGCGTCGAGTACCTCAAATTTCAAATAAATTAGGGTGAGGGCACATAAATCGGTACTTGCGGAGTTCACGGGAAGAGGCATATTCTCTAGTAGTGAGTGCAACACAGCTCAAATTCCGTTGAACTCCACAAGTGCAGACCAATAAAAATTAACTCACCCTCTGTCTAGCCTTCTTCTCACTCTGTTCATCCTTCGTGAGCGGGATTCTGAATTGGTCGCTATATTTGAGAGTAGAGAATAAAAAAATTTAATGGATTGGATAAAGCCTCACTGGCTAGCTTCATCTCCATCATTCGATTGTTCCTCCTGTTTTTCATTCCATTGAATTCCTTCACCTCCATCTTCTTTCTTGATTGCACTCAGTTGAATCACAGCTTTGACGTCAGTCATGCTCAAAAAAAAAGAATTGATAAAAACAATGTTTGGAATTAATTGAAAACATGCTCCATCAGGTATAAAAGAAGGCTTGAACCTCAGTAATATAGGCACATCACGTAGATTTTTACAGCTTTATCGAAGAGAAACAAGGCAACATTAAAACGGAAACAACAGTGAACCTGAGAGATGAAAACAACTTGAATCGATTATTAAAATCTGCACAGATTACGGTAGTCCATCGATCGATAAATTATCGACTACGTCAAATATTTAGAAAGAATTTGATACGTAACAGAGGGATAAATGGGAAACAGGTAACTAGAGTAACAACATCAAGAAACATTCAGCTTCGAAAACAGTATTCACAGTTGAGACGGTCAATTAATTCGGAAACAAAACCAACTCCCGGGAGTAACAGATACATAAAAGGCGCTTTTTGAGAAAGTGAAAAGTTTTGTTCATAACGTTGGCAAAGTTGAAAAAATCGATTCCTTTCAAAACTCGTGTGCAGGTAGTACTCCTCGAGTGTAGCTCACCTGCAGCTTTTGGAATCACCTGGGTCGCTCTCCGCCGAATGGCGGTGATGGCTACATTCTACCGTAACCCAAACGACTTTGCGAATACGCAATCGTTTCGAACGAGCAAGGGCGCTAAAAATGCACAAAATTCAGCTAGTCATACGCACCAAGTTGCATCCCAATCGCTTTGAAACTCGACGAGAAAAATCAATTTTTCGAAAAAATATTTCGTTTTTAAATCGCAGCATTTCCGGGAATTATGAAAGATACATTTTTTATTTGATTAACCGGAAGATAAACTATTCTTCAAAAATGAACGAAATTTAAAAATACGTATTTAGCCAATTTTGGCAAAGAACGCGCCCAATTTCGAATAAAGTCAGTTCTCGATAGGCCAGCATACCGTATTCAGAATTGAACAAATGCTACAGCTCGACAACGCAGCTTAATTTTAGCTTTTTTTTAGGGCTGTGAATAATTGTAAGTATCAACGATTCAAATGTGCCCATTGAAAGTATTTTTGCTTCCGTTGTTTACTTGAAAATTGAGTCAGTTAACGATAAATTGCCCAATCGAGAACTGACTTTATTCGAAATTGGGCGCGTTCTTTGCCAAAATTGGCTAAATACGTATTTTTAAATTTCGTTCATTTTCGCATGGAAGCAAGAAGGATAGTTTATCTTCCGATTAATCAAATAAAAAAGGCATCTTTCATAATTCCCGGAAATGCTGCGATTAAAAAACGAAATATTTTTTCGAAAAATTGATTTTTCTCGACGAGTTTCAAAGCGATTGGGATGCAACTTGGTGTGTATGACTAGCTGAATTTTGTGCATTTTTAGCGCCCATGCTCGTTCGAAACGATTGCGTATTCGCAAAGTCGTTTGGGTTACGGTAGAATGTAGCCATCACCGCCATTCGGCGGAGAGCGACCCAGGTGATTCCAAAAGCTGCAGGTGAGCTACACTCGAGGAGTACTACCTGCACACGAGTTTTGAAAGGAATCGATTTTTTCAACTTTGCCAAGGATATTTTCACTTTCTCAAAAAGTGTCTTATAAATTGGAAAGAGAAACAACTTCAAGGGAGATCGAACATCAAATTTTCAGCTCCATTCACGGTCAATTATGCGGAGTCTCTTTGGCCTGAAAAGGAAATCTGAGTTTAAAGCTGTCGAACAATTGTTTTCATAACTTTAGTAACTTTAACGTAAAGTAACGAGTAAGTTTAGATACATTTAAATAAGTTTTACAGTTTACAGTCACAAAAAATTTGTACCATTTCACTCTGACGGATGACCTTGCACTTGCCGATTTTGCACTGAAATTTGTCGTATCTTTATCACGAAAAAAACAAGACAACTCAGCTAAAACTAATAAGATCATACATAATTTTTAGAAATGATTCGGATTGATAATGATTAATTCTGAAATGATAATAATAAAAATGATCAAATTGTGAACAATGAAATATTTACCGTACGACTGTGGTAGTCCGTGAGAGACTCATGTCCACATCCACAACGCAAGGCGAGACCCATCTTGAAAAAGTGAATTTACAATAATTATCAGCGGCTGATTGGGGCAAGTAAAGTGAAGATTTAAAATTATGTATAAAAACTGACACGAGCCGGCGTGGTAGAATGGTTTTTTCTGATGTGGTCAAACCATGATCGAGCTTTATAAATCGATAAATCGATGGAATACTGCAATAAGATTTTTAGAAAAAGATTTTAAGATATTTACGAAATTCAATCTAAAAAAATGCTAACTAACATCACATTTCGGGCACTTAAGCTCCGAATCATTTACGTTATTGTCGCTTTCGACGACTCCTCTAGACTGAAAAGGATGAATGAAAGAGGAAAAAATACTTTGTTTCTTTTCACCGTAGGTTCTGATTTCGATTTTTTCGACGGCGGTTCGGAGTTGTCATCAGAATCGCCGAAATGCTCGATAAGCTTAACCTGAATTGAAAAGCTTATGATAAACGAAAAAATGGAACTATAGCAACCTCTTCATTGGAAGGCATCAAATCGTTCAAGAAATCCTCGAGTACCTATAATTGAAATATTAAAATAGCTAAACCTGAGGGTACACAAGTATGGATTTGCGGAGTTCACGGGAAGAGAATCAACTTTTAAAAAAAAACCCACTTTCTCTCTAGCCATCTTCTTATTTTGGTCATCCTCCATTTGCGAGAACCTAAACAAATTTGTATAATTGAATATTTCAATCATTCTCAATTGATACGTTCAGCAATAACTCCCGCACTTCTCTAGTTCTCCTCCATCCTACCACCAAAACCCCCAAGTCATGCAATCTCATGCTAGAAACATGCGAAACTGAACCATTCTTCCGGGGAAGTAGAGAAGTTCCGAAATTCCACAATCAACGGAGGTCTAACGACTCACTTGTTCAAATCGTATACATCATTCTGCTGTTCGATTTGTTTCTTCTCTCTTCCATTCACTTCATCCTCATCCTCTGCTTTCATTGCAATCGGTTGAATCACAGATTGGTCGTCGGCCATTGTCAATTAAACTGAAATACAACAATACGCTCTGGGAAGTTAGAAGAGCACTACTGTGAGGAGTGCAAAACATGTACATTGCTCACGACCGTCAGCAAAATTGCATCCAAACGACAACCCTTCACTGTGAATAACAGTAGAGTACGTTCAATACCTACATTCAATAACCGATACAGATTACCAGTACTTCCATCACTTCGCTAAACAGGTATTTTACGGCTTTATAATAGGCGACCATTCACAAATAAATCCGCTTGGAAACGATTTTTAAGACGACTTTATCACATAAACAAACACATTCCTTGTAGCAGAAAACAAACAAACAACAACTCAATATCTCTACAGTAGGTTCGAGATCTACAGTAATCAATCGGTCCGAAGGCTACCGTAGCCTAGATATTGATTTTCGGCCGGGTGCCAGCCTTGCCCATCTCCGGGTTTCCGAGCAGTCGATTGAAGGTGGCCACGAGGTCCGCAGCCGGCATATTGTCCGTCTCGAAGCGCAGCTTCTTGCCGTCGGCTGCAAATAAATAATTAATGTTTGAATTTAATAATTAATATCGGCTGGAAAACGCTTAATTGTTGACTGTAAATAGGAGATGCCAATAAATATGAGCCAACACAGTTGTTCACAGTTAGAAACTTTCCGTCGATAAAAAGTTAATAGTTTCGAACGCACGAACAGAACATATTGAAAAGAAACTCATCCTGCTAAATTTATCCTCCCCTCAGAACAAGAACATGCCTATTTGATTTACGGATAAAATTAATATATATTTCAAACACCACATCAAGAACAATTGAACATAAAGGCATCTAACAGTATGAATGTACCGTTTGAAGCGAGCACACTCTTTCTCTATTTACAAGATTTTTCGAGGAGTTTTGGACAATCTGTCGAATTACAAACCCCTTACCACAATATAAGGAAATTACTAAACCAAAAGTCGACATATTAAAAAAACCGTAACCTCATTTATCACCCCATATCGCGCTTGCAATGTATTTGTTAGCCCCTACCCTACTCAAACAGCTTCCCAATTCCCTTACCAATAGTCGCGACGAAGCTGGGCGGCCTCCGGTCGTTCGTCAGGTTCGCCTTCACCTGACAATTAAAACGTCTTCATTGAATTGTTTTTACTAATCTCAGGGAGGCTCTCCGATTGAAAAGAGAAGTTATCACAGAAGATGTGCATCCCTTGCAACCCTAACTCTCCCTGTCTGAATATCAATTGCAAGAAACGCCTTTGCTCCATTATCGGACCCCTAGGACACGTACTTTCACAGCCAGATTCGTGATGCGCCCTAGCATCCTATTATCTCCTAGTGCTTCAACATGCATCAACTAATTTTCTTCGCATACGTGAGGCCCTTAGTCAAGTCAAGAATGAGTCGCTAATCCGGGACAGGTATGTTTCAATCAACCCTCCTCACCTTCACAGCCGGATTCGTCATGCGCCCTAGCATTCTAGTACTTTAAAATTCAGTTCCAGCTCTATTTGATAAGAGTTCAATCAACCCTCCTCACCTTCACGGCCGGACGCACTAAATGCGTAACGGCCCATTATATCAGAAAACACGTTAACTGTCGGGAAACTCCTTGAAATTCTAGCACATCCGCTCACCTTCACGGCCGGATTGGTCATGCGCACGCGCGGCGTCATCACCGCGTGCCAGAAGGTTCTGAATGTACAAAGTCTTCTTTAAACAAAGTAGAACGACCCGTATCATTCCTTCGTCTAGGATACGCCAGCCACGCAGATTCTTTCGAATAAAAGCCATGCGATGTAATTCATACATCGGTTGAAACGAAAATCCCACCACAAACAATGAGATTGTTAAGTATTATTTTTTTTAGATGGTGATCCAGTACCTATTACTCATTCCCTCACACAACCATACTAGTAGTCCTATTGGAACACTGATCTAGTAAGCATAGCCTGATCATAGCCTGATTTAGTACAATAACTACCCCTTCTTAATCAGAAAGCCTTTCAAATCAATCTCCCTGCCCCTCACCTGATCGAGTGGTTGCCCTCGTACAGCGGGTCCATCGAGATGTCGATCGACTTCACCTGCAAGGAAGACTTTAGAATAGATATTGAACCCGAGGGCGAACACGCATTGAGAAACATTCCCTTCCTTGTTTCATATTCACACCTCGTAACAAGTAATCGCCTATCCCGAACAAAACTATTGGGCTTCATTCCGACTCAGCACATAAGAAATTCGTGAAAAGTCAAAGAAAATCCTCCGCCTATTGCAGTGCGGGCGAGCATTCGTGACTTGACGACCCTTTAAAACACAAATGCTCTTTGAACCTCTACCCACCTTCTGCAGGTCGAACGTTCTTATTCATCCTAGCTCTCAATTATCACTTATTTTTCTTTAGACCAACAAGAACTGCAGGCAAATCGACTGACTGGAGAATCAACACCTCTAATCAATCCATTGAAACAGATAACCATCCGATGAAAATAGCACAAAAGACTCAAAAGCTGCCAAAATACTATATTTCTGTAGTGAAGCGTTCTCCTTCGAAACACACAGACTCATAAAGAGAAGTAAAACATACCTTCTGCAGGTCCATCGCCCTTATGCCCAGTGCGAGTCTCTCGGCCGGATTCCAGCGGACGCCGTAGCGGATCTTCGACCACATCTGACACATCTGGAAAGACAGTTATTGATCGATAACCTCCCGTACTCTTCATCTTCTCGTTGGGACCTGCAGCCTCGAAAACCGCGTCAAAGTAGTCAGATACAGCAGAGGACTTGAACCTCTAGATATTCACAGAAGTGCCCAAATCGATTCGAAACAAAAAGCTTTATCAAGAGCGCAACAACAACGGGGAGTAACAGTGAGGCAACCTGGGAGGTGATAACAACTTGGAAAGGGAAGGAATACGATAGGTAATTGATAATCAGGAGTTTAGGAAGGGTTGGATGAGAACAAAGGGGATTTACGGTAAGCCAATCGATAATCAGGAGTGTAAAACGTGGGCAGATCACTGTAAATCTATCAATCAATAGTCGTAGAAACAATGGATATGAGGGACTACGGTAGATCAATCAATCAATATCGGCTACGGTAGATCAATCAATCAAAACTGATTACGGTGGGTCAATCAATCGATAATCCCTCCTCTGCTTCTCTCCCAATCAGTGCCGTACCTGCATCCACTGCGTCGCCAGATCGATCACCTGAGATTGATTTTTTGTCGTTGAGGGAACACAGAAGAACAATCGTCGCTTGCTTAGTCATTGAGCTGATACTGAACCGGTGAAACATGAATATGAATTGGTTGCGTGTTCGCATAAATTTGAATCATTTAGTTGACACAAATCAGGTGGAACATGCATTGGTTTTGTCTGTGAAAGGTCGACAAAGACAAATCACTACTAGTCAAGTCAACGCGCCGATATAGATCCGGTGAAACGCTAATCGGATTGTTTTTTTTAAAACTCATTAGCAGAGAAACAGCATTGCTAACCAAATCATTGAGTAGATACCGAGTCGGTGAAACATGAATATGAATTGTTTTGAATAGTCGGTGGGCAACCTAGCGAAGACAACTGAATCAATTATCTGATACCAATCAGATGAAACATGAATTAATTTTGTTCGCAAGAAGATCACAGAACGAATCGCTTCTAGCCAAGTCAACGCGCTGATACGACTCCAGTGAAACGCTAATCGGATTGCTTTTTTAAAACTCATCAGCAGAGAAACAGCATTGCTAACCAAATCATTGAGTAGATACCGAGTCGGTGAAACATGAATATGAATTGTTTTGAATAGTCGATGGGCAACCTAGCGAAGACAACTGAATCAATTATCTGATACCAATCAGATGAAACATGAATTAATTTTGTTCGCAAGAAGATCACAGAACGAATCGCTTCTAGCCAAGTCAACGCGCTGATACGACTCCAGTGAAACGCTAATCGGATTGCTTTTTTAAAACTCATCAGCAGAGAAACAGCATGGCTAACCAAATCATTGAGTTGATACCAATCAGGCGAAACACGAAAGGTTTCCACTCGACATGAGTCCAACTTCAGTGATCAACTGGCTGCGAATTTGCATTTGTAATTCGTGCCTGCAGTTCGAGGAATGAATACGCGTACGCCTCCATACGCCTAGTACTTGCATTGTAAAATGCCAGTGAGCTCTCAAAATAAACTATTTTTGGTTCACAACGTACGCCCTTCTGAGATCGACTGAACTGCGAAATACGAGGTGATATGAACCTTATGAAACGCCACTGAACGTACTCATTTGTCAGTATCCATTTTTTGAGTTGGGAGCGAAATTACTATTGCATGAGTAACTAAATATGAGCTTATGCCAATCTCATGAAACCCAAACAAACTGCAATCTAGAGGCCAACCCCATCCGCATTCTTACTCATTTGTTTTTTTTTCCTTTGCAAATCATAGAAATCTCACGTTCAACGTACGCGCAGTGATCCCATCGCTCATATCAACCCGGTGAAACACTGATACTTTAACAAAATATAACTTTATTCAATCAAAATACCAACCTTATCCACGTTCTCGCTCATCTACTCGTTTTTTTACTGATAGACAAGGCGGCGCTTACAACGATTGAACAGCGCACCCTTTGCTTATATTGACAAGGTGAACCACCATTCAAACATGCCAAAATCTGATTGATTTTTTACTACAGAGAAATAGCACAGGTAACGACTGAACAACACACCATATGCGTATACTGATTCAATCATACCCGGAGAAGCACCAAACATCTCAAAAATGGAAATAAGTTCCCTCACCTTATCCACTATCTCATCTGCTCTAATTTTTTCGAATGCTGAACACACAAACAACGACTGAAGACCAAAGCGCCCTATGCAAACAACAAGCCGATGAAACACCAACCAACCTTATCCACATTCTCGGCCATCTGCTCGGTCGTCTCCGACGGCACCTCGAGGATCACCTGCGACTTGATTATTATTAAGATTAGAAATTAGCTAATTAATTTGCTAATTAGTAAACTAATTAATTTACTAATTAGTAAGCACATGATCTCACATTCAAATCAACGCTCGCAAGGAGAATGAAAGATTACTGTTTGTTTCTACTACTTATTAAACATAATTAATTAATTAATTACAGGTAATTAACCTCCTCATCATAGCTCTCCCGTGCCTCCTCTCTAATCAACAATAGAGCTACGATGAAGGAAACACAATGCGCATATCCAATGAAAGCATTAGATTGCGTCATGATTAACTAATTAGCTAATTAATTAATTAACACTAATTAACCTCCTCATCATAGCTCTCCCTCGCCTCCTCGCCGATCGAGTTGAAGATCTCGCACTCGATGTTCTCCTGGAACGAGAAGAGAGATATGATTTAGAAAAGATTTGCGATTTGCTTCGAAATATGCTCCTGAAATATCCGGGTTTCACTGTGGATTCAAGAGCCTACATTTCAAGGAATTGCAATACGAATTGGGTTTAGAGGATAAAAATTGAACAATGCACTAATGGCAAGGAATCATTGGATCATTGGATGCATAAACATCAGGGAGTATGCGTCCCTCAATCAACGAGCGCTACTGAATTGAATACGAAAATATCACAAAAATGACTGCAGGACTCTTGTCTCACTCCGTCCATTAATTCAACGCAAGAGGGACTAGATCGCTAACATGATCTGTTTCATCATCGCAAGAAATCCAAATGAACACGGAGTGGTTTCACTGCCTTACATTTAATCGAAGTGGATTCGTACTTTCTACCCGGTGAACTAGATACTCATCCCTCCTACTTGAGCATAGCGCATCCCCAAATAATGATCGCATGTGCATTGGAGTTAAAAACAATATTCTCACCCTAATCTTCTCCGGCGGGTATCCCCTTGCCGCCATCCGGTCGTACAGCATCGTGTTGTCGCAGCGCAGCACCACCACAATATCGAACCTGTGGAGGAGATCAGATGAGTTACTAATCTACCTCTGAATGTGAGGCTTTTGAATCTTGGACTAATGACTAGTGAAATGATCGTGTACGAGGAGTGCACAGTGATGCTGACATGAGTCACGAATCGTCAATGTTTCATGGCAGCTTCAAGAGCACGGTCAATAGACAGTTTCAATATTATATTGGCTTCGTGCGTTAAAAAGTAATTCACAGGTTGGCTCAGGAAGCAATCAACATTCCCATTCACGCGCGCACGATCTGCTTATAGCTTGCGCATCAACTCCGATTCAATATGAGACCGAAATCATGTAAAAATATTTTTTTAAAGATATCCAAAAACCGCTCAAAATAAGCTTCTCACGATTTATCGATAGATCAGCTGCGGAGGGTCAATTTAATGCACAATAATTTTTTTTCGAATTTAACTCACCATCACTGTGGGGAAAAGCCATTGGAACAACAACAAAAAGATTCAAAAGACCCAAATAAAATCCTTGCTTCACAGACTTCTCAAAACTCATCGTATCATGCAATTTCAATAAGATGGCGAAGTGTAGCTTAAAATATTTTAACGAACCTAAAGAACCCAGTCACCATCGCAGTGGGAAGGAATCGAAGGCCGTAAAAAAACGAAACAGATGACAAAAATATTCGAAATCCCATTATCATTTTTACGCTTCACATTCCGCACAAACACTGCTAATTTTCTAATGCATTATGGAAATCTGGACTTGCATACTGGAAATCTGGAAACTAATAAAAAGCTCACCACCGCTGCGGGAAGAAGTCGCAGCCGTGGAAGTCGACGATCACGCCGCCGCTGCAAAGAAATACTTTGTTTGTTGTTTATTATTTATCTATTTTTATTAATACTCATTTTATTTTCACTCTGGTAACCCACCCATTAGCCATTCCAATTCGACCACAAATTTAGCCAATCCCGGGAACTCGCAATCAACTTGGGCCACTAGGAACTAGAATCACGCCATCGCTGCAATGAAGAGCTACGAGTTTTCCGTTTTTGATAAGAAAATCAGTCCAGCAACATCATAACACCAGCTAATCAACTCCAAGTGATCAATTGCTGAAACCTGTATCTAATAGGGGAACTCGACGATCACGGCGCTAACGAGAGTGAAATATTCTATACAAGGGCACAGTCCTCACGATATCATTACTAGTTTGAAACACCGCAGGTAACCTATGGCTGAAACCAACAGTCAAATAGGAGTCCAGAGAAGACGCTTTGAAAGCAGATTGAATTAACAATTAGTGTTCACTCGCTAATGGACAACCGATCAGCAAATACACTACAGCCAACGAGATAACCACTTCCTGAACCCCGCAATCAACTAGGACCACTAGCAACTAGGAGGCGCAGCTGTGGAACTCGACGATCACGCTGCCGCTGCAAAAAAAACATTAGATTAATATTAATATCTGAATAAATATGTAAACCTTCTTGGAAACCCCTAAACGGCTAAACTACGGAACACCGCACCGCCGCTGCAAGGAACACGAATATTGTGTAAATTCGGCTGAGAAAATTCGACCCATCGACACTTCAACTACGCTCAGAATTTTAACACATCGACGAAACACGCTATCAACCATGACTTCTGACCAACAGCCGCTGTGAAAGGGTGAATGGAATTTGTTAATTTTTGAGATGATAATTTTCACGAGATCAGCGCATGATTTCAAAACAGCAGGTAACCTATCGCTAAAACCCTGTCAACTAAAATTCCAGACAATGACGGATTGTAAGCAATTTAAAAAAATGAGCATCAGTCAGCTGTTTAACCAATCACAGAAACACACAAAAGACTGGAATTTAGAAGCTTGTCTTATCATAACCCCTCCTCCACTGCCATAACCCTACCGTACCATCAGTCAATCGATATTACACACCCCTCTCACTATCCATCCGGTCTTCGATATGATCCAGCAGCTGGCCCTATTGGATCCCTGCCTACCGTACCCCTACCGTAACCCTCCAATTCCATCCTACCGTAACCCTACCCTATCCCCTCCTGTCCTCTACCGTACCCCTCACATTCCTCTTCCGTAACCATACCGTACCTCTCGTCGTCCATCCGCTCCTCGATATGATCCAGCAGTTTGTCCCCATCACATCCTACCGTAACCCTCTCCTCCTCTCCCGTACTCCTTTCTTCTTCTACCGTACCCCCAATTCAATCGATACTACCGTACCTCTCGTCGTCCATCCTCTCCTCTATATGATCCAGCAGCTTGTCTTATCGTATCCCTGCCTACCGTAACCCCTCCTATTCCTCTACCGTAACCCCAATTCAATCGATACTACCGTACCTCTCGTCGTCCATCCGTTCCTCGATATGATCCAGCAGCTTGTCCTCATCGAAGACGTGCGTCTGAAGGCGCTCGTCGAACTCCGAGAACAGCTGGTGCTCGCGGATCTCCTTCGAGCACTGGAATGAAATATTAGCAATGGAAGAGCTACGGAATGCTGGAATATAACATTAGGACTACGGTAGTTCAATAAGTGCATTGAGAGAACTACAACGTCACCCAGTGTACTAGCGTTTCAAGCGCAACATGTATCCTCTAAATTTCCTAGTACTTCAATCATGTTGAGATCGATCACAAAATTGTAAATTGCTGTAAAATAACCCCGACACACTCTTGCACCAGCGTTTGCATTTCTATACTTTGTGAATCGCATATTGATTCTCCGATCGTATGGGCTAGAACAAACCAACAATTCAATTGTAGAACAGTTCTCACCAACCCGTCATAACCTTCCAGCCTTACCTTTACTACGCCTGCCGTTCTACAGAAGGCGACGCCTACGTAAGAACCAGCCCTTCACTGTTTTGCCATAACCCTTTACGCAAGCTACCGTAACCCTACCGTATACCTCAATCTGCTCAAATCCCAGCTTCTCCGCGAGCGTCGCCGCAAGCGTGCTTTCACCTAGTACTCCACCCTTCCTTTCCGTAACCGTACAGTATCCATCGCTCTTCCTACCAGTCAGCGCAGTACTCATCATCTACCCTAACCTCAACGTACCTCAATCTGCTCAAATCCCAGCTTCTCCGCGAGCGTCGCCGCAAGCGTGCTTTCACCTAGTACTCCACCCTTCCCTTCCGTAACCGTACAGTATCCATCGCTCTTCCTACCAGTCAGCGCAGTACTCATCATCTACCCTAACCTCAACGTACCTCAATCTGCTCAAATCCCAGCTTCTCCGCGAGCGTCGCCGCAAGCGTGCTCTTCCCCGTGCCGGGCGAGCCGGTGACCAGGATGTTCGGGCGCTGACGCGTCTCCGGCGATGCCATTTCCGTACCTGACGCGCTTTATGAGCAGAGGATTACGGTATTATCGATCGATAGCCAGTAAATCGATATTCTCGACAGATATCAACAGCGTTCCGAACGCGTTCTTTCAGCTCAACACGACAGAGAAAGAATACTACATAATTTATCACAATCTTCTGGATGCAACAATCGATAAATAAAGCCCTACTGTGATACAACATGAATATTATATCCCGTAAATCATACAAACCGAAGCTTACTGGCAACATTTACAGTACTCAATCAATACCCTCTTCCTACCGTATCCCTATCTCCTTTCCTTCTTCTCCCTCTCCATCTCGGCTACCGTATTCTGGAAGGCGATCAGGGTCTGGTTGATCGTCGACTGACTCGATTTCAGGCAATCCAGCGCGAGCACACGGATGATGCGGGCTGGAAATATGTATTTATTTATATTTTCTAACACCGAGGCGTTATACCTATCATACATCAGGGACCCCTTCAAACATACGCTGTCTTCGAAACATAAAATCATAACCTAGCGGTGCACGAGCGAACATTGTTTGGTAGCGCACATCCTTCAGAGATCATCGAAATTTCCAACTCACAATTGATACGGAGCCTATGAAACCTAAAACAGACACGAGAATACCAGATTTATGCAGGAAGACATTTTTTTGCATCTTTATTGAGCACAAGATGGAGTTACTGCAGCTGAGAACAGTAAATTCGTTATCGCCTGACTCTGAAACCCAAAACAATTCTGAATCCGGAAATGCATCAAGTCGAAACTATTGTGAACTATTTTCGATAGGAAATGATCATCGCACTGATCGACGCTAAACAATCGCTCCCTGAAACCCTATCTTTGATCCATCGCTCACCGGCGATGAGCACAATAAATTTCATTCTACCACTGCCATGAAGAATCAATCAGCAAGCGAACCGTTTCCTAGTTTTCAAATACTTCCGAAACATCCAACAAGAGGATACCACCTTTCCCATCAGCAATATTGGTCACTGGGAACTCGTTTTTTTCACTGTGATTTGTGATCAATATTGAAAGAACCAACTCGCTCCCTGAAACCTCTCCCTCACCGGCGATATTCACCGCCGGGTCCTTGTTGCTCACGACGCCCAGCGGGAAGGACCACTTCAGGTCCTTCCCACTTTTCATTTATTTTCATCCGCGAAACAGCGCTCCGATCGCTACGAATATTACGCCTTTACTTTACTACGATCTTTGAAACCTAGAACAAGCCGCACACCGAGCTATAGTTGAATGGTGTTTAATGAACTTGAGCGTCTTGGCCGCATTGACCAAATCACCTCGATTATCGAGCATACGGCTCCCTGGAACCCCTCCCTCACTGGCAATTTTCACTGCTCTGATCCTAACATGTTCTTTTTTTTGGCTTTAAAGGGAAGCAACTACTAACCGCACCTAGTCCAGTGCCATACAATCCCTCCTTGAAACCCCTCTCTCACCGGCAATATTCACCGCCGGGTCCTTGTTGCTCACGACGCCCAGCGGGAAGGACGACTTCAGGTCGAGTCGCTGCAAAGTTTTTTCTTTGAGTTTTCAAGGGTCAAGTTCAACCACACAATCGTGGAACCTAATCATGTGGCTCACAAGAGCCGCAGGCGCAACCGGAATCGCGTGTGTCATAGGTTCACAAGAATCTTTTTTGCAGCATCAGCAGAGACGTATTGGTTGGGCGGAAACTCATGGGCATACGATCTGTGGGCATAACTCAAAACTAGCTGCTGAACAAAAGCAGAGACTTGCGATATTTCCTAACTCGTCATGAAATAAGAATCCGATTGCATACCTCCCTCTTCTTCTCCTCCTCCTCCAGCCAGCTCTTGAGCGCCGCCGGGTTCAGCTCACGCTCGATGTACAGGCAGGCCGCCCTAAATTAGGCTGATTAATTAATAAGTTAATTTTATAATATTGTTTTTGTTGCCACCAGAAGGAGGAACCGGATCGACTACAGGACTGCTCATCCAATGATATCAAACTCGTGCAACATCAATGTAAATTTCGCCCAAACTTTTCTGCGCCTACAGGCAGGACTCTCTTAATTAGGATGATAAATTACTACAGTCATATGTGGGCAGGAGTTGTTGTCCGCATTTAGAATCGGGTGGGTATCAGATGAGATTGGGCAAAAACGGGTGGGTTTCTACACCTTGCAAGGTAAAAATCAGCAAGATCCTGTGGGGTTTGAACTCAAAATCGGGTGGGTATTGCTTCTAGCAACACTGATGCCCACGTATGACTACAGTGATCATTCTTTGTTGACAACAACGAGCCGGCAGGATCAGCAATATTAAGGCTATTTCATCGAATTCGATCAAGAGTCGCTAATTTTCAGCGCCTACAGGCAGGCCGCCCTTAATTAGAGGGTGATTAATATTGTGGAATGACGCCAAACGAGAATCATGATCGGGCCAACAAATCGAGCGATATCGAACCCACGCAACATCAATGTCATTTTCGGCAAATCTTCCTGCAGCTACAGCTACTACGCTCGTAATTATGGGGGTAATTCTTTATTTTTTAAACAATTGATTTTCTTGCTTTCATACGAAGCCTCGTGACAATCACTAACAGCCCGATTCATCAAAAGATATGGAACGCGTGAAACATGGGCATTCCATCTTACTTTTCAAATCTAATGCGCGACTTGATGAATTCGCGCCACTAGATCACTAGATAATCTAGCGCCGTCCTAATCAGCAGTATAGTCATCTCGTTCGCTCCAATCATCTCAAGCATACGTGTCCACGCCGCCGGCGAGTGTGCAGGGGGTGCAAGCACCCCCTGATCTCAAGAATTTCGCCAAATCAATCAATCAATGGACTTGAGGATTTCGCGCCACAGCGTTACTACGTAACCGGAACCTAGCAGCCACAACGATCCGCATCTACCATCTCTGCAAAAAACTACTAATCAGTCAGGGTGAGTGGAGTTCACGCCCCGGAAGATTTGGGCGGCGCCACGACTACGTAATCTACTACTAACCTAACTAGTACTACCGCCTGCCCACTGTGTCCCCCACTACTATTGCTGATAATCTTCGAATAATACCAGTAATTAGCATAATTAACACTAATTAGACCCACCTCAGAGAGACCTCCGGGTCGGGATGGGACTCGCTCATCATGCACTATTCGCGCCACACCACCACAATGTAATCTACTTCCGCCCTAACTAGTACTACCGCCTGCCCACTGTGTCCCCCACTACTATTGCTGATAATCTTCGAATAATACCAGTAATTAGCATAATTAACACTAAGTAGACCCACCTCTGCGCGACTTCCGGGTCGGGATGCGTCGCATTCACTCCCAGTGCAGTGCACAGCATCTAACTTGCCTCTACATCCTCTAACCCGGCGCTCCTAGCACACACCCTCTCCTCTAGACCCACCTCAGTGCGACCTCCGGGTCGGGATGCGTCGCGTTCACTCCGAGTGCCGTGCACAGCGCCTTGATCGCCTCGGCCATCGGAGGAGAGGCGCCTGCGAATGGAATGGATTAGAATCAGAAGTGTTCAATGTATTAGCAATCGCTGATACCGACGTTGCACTTCGTATACTATAAACCGACATATATGAAATTCTAATAAGGCGATTAGAATTTGATATATGGAATCCGGTGAATAGTTGGTAGGCGGCCAGTACCATTCACGCTCCACTGCATCTACTAGTGACCGGGCTGGGAGAACATTTCAGTATTAGGGAGAACACCTCGTTAGGAAAATAATACTAACATTGCATGATATTCAAACAGCAACATTTTAGCATCACCACTCCTATAAGAGTCGCCGATGTTCGACTTGTTCGATAGCAGTTCCGCTTTCAAGCACACCAACTCACATTCGATTTAAATTCAACCTCCTTCGCCCTCCTTTCCTTTTAGACTCCACCACCACTATTTGAGGGCGCTGCTAATTGTAAAGGTAATCAATGAAAGTAATGCATAGGTGATTCCTAGCAGAAGAAAGATGAAATCCTCACAATCAACTCCATTCAACGGAGTGCCCGCCCGTCTCTCACGCTCCTCCTTCTCCCTTTTTCCTCCCTCTCGGACTCCATTCCCCATATCATATTCGCTTCATGGCTTCTACTAATTAGAAACCCCAAATTTATAATGCGTCTATTGGCGATAACTCGCAATTCAATCCATTCAGCGGGTTTCTCGCCCTCCTCTCCCTCTCTTCCTTCTCCCGTCTCCCTTTCTACGAACGTTCTAACATATTCCCATGCCATTTAAGCTCCATGACTTCCACTAATTCGCAACCTAACATGCTTCTACAATACCTTGGGGATACCAGTGTTAACTCACAATTTTTTCACGCTCTATTTTTAAGCTTCATGGCATCCACATATTCGAAACCTATCACAGTTCCACAATAAAGCTCAGGATAGTGTGCATAACTCACAATCCACTCCATTCAACGGATTGCCCGTCCTCCTCTACCGCTCCTCCTTCTCCCTCTTTGAAGTTGTGTACGCAGATGCGGTCCCCTTCCCTACATTCTCCATGCTCTACTAGGTTTCAATGCTCCTATCTTATAGCGCCGTTTACAAATTTAACTAGTATGTTATCGGTTAATTCCCAAAAAAATGAAACCTCGCAATCAACTCCATTCAGCGGATTGCCCGCCCTCCGCTCCCTCTCCTCCTTCTCCCTCTTTGCCGTTGCGTACGCAGAGACAGCCCCCTTCCCTACATTACCCTTGCTCTACTAGGTTTCAATGCCCCTATGTGAGCGCTACAAACGATTTTAGGTAGTATATAAGCGATGTCTTCCCTAAAATAATCAATAACTCACAATCCACTCCATTCAACGGATTGCCCGCCCTCCTCTCCCGCTCCTCCTTCTCCCTCTTTGCCGTAGTGTACGCAGAGGCGGTGAGTGAATGGGCGGACTGGAAATATTATTTTCATGGGACATACTCCGGTGGTATCGAAAAAGATTGCACCCGATGCGATAAGTAATGCAAGTGAAGCGCAGAAATCTTCATTTTTTTCGCCATTTTGATCAACTACATTAGTTACAGCCAAATACTCTTCCTCATAGCAGATCATCATGCAACATCAAGACACCTCGACATCACTTTTCTTGTAATATTTTTTCTCGCACCAATGTTCTACAAATCGATGGGTCTACGCAACAAGTAATGATCGCGAAACATCAATAGTCCAAGAGCAATGAACATTCTCGATACTTTGGGTGTCCTTTCAAACGAAGAACACTGACATCAATGATTCACGCACTCTATACCTCTTTAGAATGACACCGAAGAGGATTTCTTCGTGTCTTCGAACAACAAATTATTCGCTCTCGCTCATTTCACTAAGCTTTCCCAACTTCCCATCTCTGGCTTTCCCCATACGTCTCCGCCACTGCCAGCCAGTGAGACATTTGTATTTTGTTCCCGAACGATGCAGAGAGATTGAACCCTACATTGCTTTATCCAATATCCGATGCCCTCACAACCCAGAATCCACTTGTCTCACCTTGCTCTCCCCATACTTCCTCTCCACCGCCGGTCTGTCCACCATTTACCCATTTCATTACTACCACTACGACTTTACTGACCTATTCCTACCCGTGCTCTAGATGCAACATCTCTTTTTTTACCACCACAAATCTGATAATATTGAATCCTACCGAACTTCGCCCAATATACCATGCCTTTGAAACATCAATCTTCCTCTGCGCATATTTCTTCCTACCCGCGTTCTAATCGAAAAAAGCAACAACTTTTTTCGCTTCAAACGTCCTATGAAATATCGAACCTTGCTCTCCTTGTACTTCCTCTCCACCGCCGCCGCCGGCAGTCTGTCCAGCATCTCTCTCTCATCCCCACTACTACTTCATTGAGCATTTTACCTACGGACTTCTAACCAATCAAACAATACAGAACCTCATCCAATGTACAATACCTTCGAAACACCAACCTTGCTCTCCGCATACTTCCTCTCCACCGCCGCCCCGGATAAGAAAAACCCGCGCAGCTCAAAAACTACTTGACTCGCTTTGCACCCATTTGAGTATTTTCAACAATCCAAGAGAAAGAAATCGAATCAGTCAGAACCTTGCCCAATACACAATACTTTCGAAACACCAACCTTGCTCTCCTTGTACTTCCTCTCCACCGCCGCCGCCAGCAGTTTGTCCACCA
>LS493799.1:231440-267477 GCA_900490845.1 Pristionchus japonicus | reverse complement strand
CCGCCGCCAGCAGTCTGTCCACCACTTCCCGCCGCGAGTCGGCAGCATCACGGCGGAAGCCGCCAGAGGAGAGGTACTGAAATGGCACCGATTGATTATCGATCATAAATAATGTTTTATATGCACGACAGAGTTCTATTGGAGGTGCTGGAAGGGATCACATTGTCAGACTGATTACTTTCATGTTCCACCGATCTCCTGTATGCCAAGACGGATTTATCTCCCAGTAATGCTTGTTTCTCCGTTCTAAAAAACTATAATTCATTTTTTGTTTCACAACCCGCACAAATTCTCGAACACTTACGATTAGACATAGAAGTAAATTCACCATTCTGTCAAACAAGCAGTCCAGCTATCCCGAATTGCCTTTCTCTCTTCGGTTTCAGCGCCTCAACAAATCTCCGGTGTGTTCCGCCATCCAGTCTCTTTTATGCTGCTGTTCGAAAAAACCAAGCAGCGCCGTTCTTGTTTCACCACAATCACAAATGCCCCGTAAGACGCAAGCAGCAATCATCCTCAGTTCGCCCACAACACCGATGAACAAACTGAACATCGAACCTCAATTCCGATGTCCGACCCCACGAATTTTGAAGTTACACAGCCCTAACAAAGCAAGAATGAATCCTATCAAGCATTACTTGGTCGAAAAACAATCCACCTCTCTCATCACCTCGTTCATCAGCTCTGTCAAGCCCTCCTCATATAATCTTCTAGAAACGAACTCAACTGGTCCCTAACGTTCCCCGTTTCACCACTATCACAAATGCCCAGTGCGGTCAAGCAAGCAATCTTCGCCATCTGTTCTTTCCACTACTGAATAAACTGAACTTCAGGTGAATCCACTCCTTCTGTTGAAATCTATCAAAAACGTCTAGCCAGAACTTTTATTTGCATTCTCGTTTCACCTCTCTCACAAATACTCTACGGAACCCTACCAACTGATCCGCCGTGCCCTCTTATTCCAAAAATCACATCAACCTCCTCCGTTTGCTCCGTCTTTTATGGGCTGATGAAACCACTTCTCCAATTCTGTTCGAGAAATATGTTCAAAGCCTCCCTCTCATTTTCAGTTTCGTCTCTTCCTCAAACACCCAGCATGATCTCTCAAACAATCGGTGTTCTACTCGTCCTCTAATCAATACTATGAACCAACCTCCTCCATGAACCTCTTCATCTCTCAAACATACAAATCAGCCCTATTAGTCAATTCAATCAAGAAACAACTTTCGCATTCTCTATCACAAATACTCTACGGAACCCTACCACCTGGTCTGCCGTGCCTTCTTATTCCCAAAAATAAATCAAACCAGCCTCCCCCGTTAGCTCTTTCTATCACGATCCGGCCCTACTGTTTTTTTTCACTGTTTCACCACCATCCCATATACCCAGTGAACTCTTTACACCAATTCGATCCAGTTTCCACTCTTAAAAATATCCAACCAACCTCCTCCAGCAGCTCCTTCTGCTTCTCCACGTTGGACTCGTCGAGCAGCGCGACCTGCAATTAGACTCATCGACTACCGTAATCATTGCACAATTCGAGAACCGATCGAGTACTGATTTATTTGAAATGTGCCCAGTAGTAGTAGTCGGTCTCGGACGTTGTCAAGCAGAAATTATCGACTACCGTAATCCTTGGGCACTACGATCGACTACTGACTTATTCAAAATTAGCCTAATAAAACGCCTCAGAAGCTGCAAGGAGCCGTAACCTATTACGGTATTTCCGGCTAGCGGAACCGATTGACTACTGACTTCTTCTTTTTCATTTCCGCTAATTAACAATATTAATTAACTCATTAGGTAATTAAACTCACCACTCACTCCTCGCCCCTCCTCTGCAGCCATCGCTCCTCTATGAAGCCGACGACGAAGGCGAAGTTCTCACTACCCAGAACATATCGACTATCGTAATCCCTCCTCACTCCCAGAACCGATCGACAACTAGTTTTTAACCCACATCGCCTCAATTAATTAACCAATTAAGCTAATTAACTCACCACCCACTCCTCGCACCTCCTCCACAGCCATCGCTCCTCCACGAAGCCGACGATGAAGGCGAAATTTTCACTACCCAGAACCCATCGACTACCGTAATCCCTCCTCACCCCAGAACCGATCGACAACTAGTTTTTTACCCCCATCGCCTTAATTAATTAAATAATTAAGCTAATTAGCTCACCACCCACTCCTCTCCTCTCCTCCGCAGCCATCGCTCCTCCACGAAGCCGACGATGAAGGCGAAATCGGCATCATCTGAAAAATGATGTTTGGAGTTTCAGCTAACAATTTCTTTTCTGTTTCACAGCTCCCTCTAATTCCGCAAGGCTGCCTTTCACTAATTCAGGCGAAATCCACAGTTTAACACAAAAAATCCAATTCTGAGGTTCGGCAACCAGCCCTTTCGATTACCCCTCACCTTCCGGGTCGATCTGCGTCCTTTTACATCCGAGTGTGGCCAGGCGACGGGCGGACATCTAGAAGTGGGATACGGTAACCAAGGCCAGGGATTACGGTAGCTAATCGATAACTGGGAATCACGATATAGAGATACGGCCTCTGAACCGCTTCCTCACACAGGCTCACACATTTATTAAAAAACAATTTATTTAATTCATTTACAACAATAACAATCAACAACTCTCAGATAAAAGCGTGCCCGCATTACAATATCACTTCTCTGCCTAACAACATCAATATCTACCGTATCAGATCTATCCTTCACATACAAAGTGGCTACAGTACTCCTCTCTACCGTATCCTACAGTACTCTACCGTACCCCTACTCCCTCGCCCTCTTCTCCCTCAGCTTCTCGGCCTTCTCCTCCAGACTGTCGCACGTCTTCCTCTGTGAGAAGGGCGTGTAGCTGCCCGACTGCGGCTTGTCCTGTGAAGTGAATGATTGTATCCACAGAAAATGAAATATAGTCCGTATTCTCCAGGAATCTTCCCAATCGAGTCTCTCTCTAGCAGCTTTTCCTATCTTTTCACTACCTGTAACCTTGTTTTCGCTCCAATAGCTTGGTAGGTTCGAATAGAATGCAATGAGATAGTGATACGTAAAACAACTGTGGATTGTCCTGCTAGTTATTATTGATTTCACAACAGAGGCTACCGGCCTGAAATTGAAAGAGACCATTCTAAACGGGGTATGATGATCCCTTGATACTAAAAACCGCTATGTGGTTTGTCCTAGAAGATGGGTGATTATCCAAAAAGCAGTAATCCTGAAGATATTGAACTAGACAGATTTGATCAGAATGTAATGATCACGCGAGACTATAAACTACTATGCGGATTCTCATGTAAAATATTCACGTTTTCTCTCAAAAAATAACTACGTATTGAACTAACAGGTACAGTCCATACTAGGTGTATTGATGAATCCCCAAATGTCATGCTACTATTCAAACTTACATCCAAACAACTTCGAAACTGCTGGACACTGTCCTGTAAAATATTTTTTTTTCAAACTACGCAGCTCTCGGATTGAACTACTAGAGACGTTCTGAATTAGAAGGTCTTGTGGTACTGAAAACTATGAAGCGTTTTAGTCTGTGATGTGCTAGCGTTTGTTAAGTACATATTGAACTACGCAAGTCCAACCCGAACAAGATGGGTCTGTGAAGATGCGAACATGGAGGAATATTCATCATACTCTAGCTTCACATATTAGTTGATTATTCAAGATGCGACCATCATGACATTGTACAACACAGATTTGATCCGGACTAGACGTGTCTGTGAAGCCGCGAACAGGGCGATATGTTTGTCATACTCATCGGTTCGCTTCAAATATCAGTTGGTTATTCAAGAAGAAACCGTCATGGCATTGTACTTTACAAATCTCGCCCGGACTACAAGTATGCGTGAAGCGGTGAACATGAAGGAAAGATAAACACGAAATAGCGACCAAAGGACTTCAAGCGGATATTAGTGGTTTTATATATTGCCCAGTCTCTCATTGAACTAACAAACCCAATCGGGATTAGAAGAACCTGTGATACGAAAAACTACCAAAATTCGAATTTCCCCGAATAAGATGCTTACATTGATCTGCACCGTTCCAATCCGAACTAGACGGATCTGTGAAACCACTAACAACGTGGCGTACTGCAAGCGAAACCCAAAATATTGTTTGTTTTTAATGATTGCACGAATTAAAGTCGTCAGCTTACTAATAAAGTCACACAGAATCGATTGTGAAAGGATCAATAAAACAGCCAATTCCCCTGGCACCGTAGCCCTGCCGTACCTGCACAAACTCCATCAGCCCTCTATTCTCATCCACCTCCTCTCCGCCCTCTCTCGCCTCTATTTCCATCTCTCTCGATTTCATTGATTGTTATAACCTACAGTGATTGTGGTGGTCTGCTCTAACGTGGACTTAACCGTTTAGTGAAACCGTAACCCATTGCAATGCGCAAGTTGAAAAGAACACTAAAAATAATAACAACAACAGTACCTGCACAAACTCCATCAGTCCTCTATCTTCGTCCACATCCTCTCCGCTCTCTTTCGCCTCTCTACCCCTTTCCTACTGAACCAGGTCAAACTCAATCAATACCTTCTCATTTACCGTAATCCTACTATATTCAGTACCATACCTGCACAAACTCCATCAGTCCTCTATCCTCGTCAACTTCCTCTCCGCCCTCTCTCGCCTCCCCGATGAGAGCACCCATCATGTTCTCGAGCAGACGGGCTCTGCAAATGCATTCAGGTTATCATTACAAGTTGTCTCCACAAAAGGGCAATCACGCTTTCGAATTGCGAGCTTCGGCGACCTAATATTTGACCTGCTATTCGATAACAACGATGCTGGTCACGACGTCATCCATACAATAACATATTTAATTAATTATTATAAATGCATTACCTTGTAGCCGCCTCAGGGTGAGGTTCTTTGCTCCCCTCCCAACCCCCTCCTCACCCTCAACTTCTATGCTACAGAGCTCTAATATTACCACTATGTGCACGCTTCACACAATAGTCCTCAGAGAGTTCCAAATAAGCATAATTAATTAATTAATTAAAGTTATCAACATTATTCACCTCGTCGCCGCCTCCGCCCACTCCCTCTGCAGATGCGTGAGGTTCTTCTCGAAGACCTGCGAAAGGGGGAATTGAGCGTGGTTTGGAACTGCCTGATTCGATCAGATTTGTGGTTTCCCCTAAATTGAAATGTGATGTAACAATCGTGAAACGGAGATTCACCATCAATGGGACTTTCGTGTGAGGTGTTCGTTTTAATATTAGAGAAATCGAAGGGTGCTAGCATTATTTTCATTTGATTTACGCGAGTTTCGTAGTAACCACGGTACACAGTTCCACCTTCCCCTAATCGCATCGTTGAAACACTCCCATCCGCCCTCCGCACTATCTACTCCACTTTGATTGTTTTCTCAACTCCGTTCCACGCATATTGATTGCGACACGACTTCCAAGACCAAAGAAGATATGGTGAAGCTCGACCTCACCACCTCACCAAGGCCAATTCTCACCTTCCCCTCAGCCCTCCTCCACTGCACCGCTTGTCCCTCGCGCTCGAATCTGCAATATTTCCATTCATTGTCTAACTTCACTTCACGCACTCGATCGCTGACCTACTGTAGAGCACACTTTCGTCAACCACCAGTACAACTGGTTGGGAGAAACCAGATGAAACGACTTAAGTGATTAAGATCCTTACTTGCAATCGAACAGACACAGCGGCGAGTCGACTGCCATCTGGTATACAGGACGACGAGGGGTCAAGGAGACGTCCAGTAAGCGGGTGATCAACTGGAAATACTTTAGTTGTGGAGTATTCAACTCGAGAACCTTCTACTATTGCACCAATCCTAGAGAAAATCCTGGTTCGGATCATTTTGTTTTTATTTGAATACCATGCGTGCTACAAATTACACTACCGTCACAATCAGGTCTACAAAGTAACGGTGACACGTCAAAGTGTCTGCTTATTTCAACCCACCTCATCTCACCCTTATTTATATTTCCGCGTCTTGCAAAATACAAATGCTTCCCGAATATGCAATGCCTCACTGATACGCGTTCAATAAATTTGACATGCTAGCCGATTCTCATTCCCACGGCGCCTCCATCACATCAAGCGATCGAACAGACATACATGAGGACATTGTGACACATAACTTCCTAGATGATTCTCTCAAAATATCAAGCCTTGTGTTTACTTTTTTTTAAATTCACTTCTCATGAAAACCGTATTACATCAAGCAAGTGATCAAGCTTATAACAACGCAGTGTACCTCAGAAGTTCCTGGATGGTTCTCTCTAATAACAATTCCACCCACCTCCACCTCCTCCCTTCCCTGCCCGATCTCTTGGAGTACTACGACGAATAAACTAATTTGATGCCAGAGGAAGCCCGCTACTCTTATGTTCCTCCTCAATCTAAAGCTCAGAGCTGCTATCGCATTCAATCACGGTCATATTCTCAGTCAAACTTAAATCCTAATTATAATAATATTAAACTTATTCACCTCCACCTCCTCCCTTCCCTGCCCGATCTCATGGAGTACTCCGACGATGAACCTTATCTGATGCCAAAGGAAGCCAGTGCCAACGACCGTCAGCTCGAGTAGATCATAGCGGGAGGTGGGAGAGGAACTGCAATCGACTTTGTATAATCAAAAACGTTTCTTTCATTGCCAAGCCTAAATTAACAATAAGCGAGAGGCGAGAGAGAAACTGGGATTAGATGTTGAACGAAGCGTAATTAATACCGTTAACTAATTTTCGAGCACAAGCTAATCTACATTGAGGTCTAATCTAAACCTAGGCGTAATAAGCCCGTTCCCACTACGGTAAGCTCGAGTAGATCATAGCGGGAGGCAGGGGAAGAACTGTGCTGAGAAATTATGATCAATGCCTCGTCTCAAGGTGATCCACTGTTGCCTTAACTAAGCGAGAGACGGGGGAGAAACTGCAATGATTGATTAAACCCAAGGCCTCTCATATACTATCGAAAGGTCCCCGCCCGCCATCAAGATGAGACACTGAAGCCTAAAGTAAGTGAGGGGCGGGGGAGAAACTGGAATGGAATTAGTGAAAAGACCGATAGGTTCGATACTATTGAAAAAAGTGAGTGCCCTGACTCAAGATAAGCCCCGGAAGCCGGAACGTGGAATCAGTGATCAGGCACCGGGCAGCTAACATTTTTTTTTTCAAACCACGACCTACACCAGCATTGTTGAACTACGAGATACCAACTCTTCAGGCGCCACTGAAGCTTTGATTCGGCGGGTCAAATGCTATTCCAAAGAGAAGGGATTCGCGATAGTCGTTGTCTAACTAATTACACGAACGAAAATCGAAAAACAGAGAGCCATGTGCTTCGTGCTTCATACTGTCCACAACATAGACCAAGATTGCAAGGTAGCAATAACACTCTTCATATCCCCTTACATATAAAAAAATCAATAACTCACGGTCTGATCTCCTCCACCCTCACGTCTAATCTAGTCTCATCAATAATCAATCGATACTACAGTACTTATTTCACTTCTATTCCTTTAGATCGACACTACCGTAATCAATCAATAACTCACGGCCGTATCTCCTCCACTCGCACCTCCACAATCTCCCTCACATAGGACATCTCGACGCGCGCCGCGCTCATGTCGATCTGCGAAATCGATTTACCGATTAATTTCGAAATGAAAAGTCAAGATTCAAACTATCAAAGGAAGACGACGGTACTGCATTGTGCTTCACAAGCGGCATAACACTATCGCTTGCACTAACGCATTGATGGGTTGAGTGCTAGCAGACAAAAAAAGGTAACCGATGCATTCAATCCGTGTTTCACGGTGTGCGTATGAGACCCTGAGAACGCCTACAATTAGTAATCTACCGATTGCGTTTCGAACAAAATGTCAGAGCTAAACTTCTAAAACTAATTTGTGTTTCGAACAGAGCACATTAAATTCTAGCTACTCATTCTGGCAATATACTGGAGTCTTGCGTACAACCACAATCAATATCACAATGACAGAAGCCCCAAAAGTATTTGACACCAATTCATTTTGTGATTCACACTAAGCGTATTATCATCTACGTGCTCACACATGCAATCCTCCTCCATCCGGTCCTCCCCAAACATCTTACCTGGCAGAAGTTGAGGAAATCCTGTCTACCAATAGCATGCCAATCCGCGCATCAAACAATGCGCATCAAGCTCTAGCAACCCAACCCGGCAATTAATTGAGGTCACGTCCGATAAAAAGGATCAAAAGCTCTAACTGGCAGAAGTTCCTGAAGTTCTGCCTACCAATAGTATGCAATTATTGCGACACAACTGAGATGACTTGAGGTTTGTTTTTTCAAACAATCAATAATACAAAACCAATATATCACCTGGCAGAAGTTCCTGAAGTCGTGGCGGCCCTCGAGCAGCTTCGCCGCGGCGCGCAGTTTCTGCAAAGACAAGTTGTAAGTATCGCGATTTTTCTTCGATTCTCACCCAGACTCGACCGTGTTGAAAAAAGAGTAGTCGAGAAGTATTGTATCGCAACACACGTGCAGTCACAGTCACCACTATCCCGGCGATATTCTTCGATCATAACCCAACATAACTCGCGTTTCTCTCGAACGTTATATAGCGTGTCAAATACATTTCACAATTGGAGAGAAGCTTCGGTCTTCGAAAAGAAACAATTCACAATCTATGCATCTGTGTTTCACACACCTGCTATCTAGAGAACTGATAGTTCATTTATAATAGTAGCAGTAAGGACACTATTTAAAAATCTCCAGTTCAACCACACAACAATCGAGGTAATCGCATACTGTAACCGTCCTACTACTGCTCTAGATCGATGTATCGATACTACCGTACCTCCAGATCGTAGCTCGCGCGCGGCAGCGCGTACTTGTAGACGCGCGAGGAGCACGCGTGGCGCGCGGAGAAGGAGAGAGGGACGGGCGCCCAGCTGGAATAAATAAATAAAAATGGCAATTTTTTTTGTAACCGATCCCCAGCAAGCATTGTCAATCTTATTGCTTGCACCCTAAGATGTATTTCCGCAACGCTAATGTGGATGGTGGCTTGGTAGTGCGAAATATTGGAACTAGAATTGTTAAAATAATGATGACTTTATTCATAAACAGAGAATTCCTTGACCACTGAACGTGTGTCTGAAAACGGTCTAACATGCTATTCATGCAACACCGATTTGACGAGCAATTTGAAAAAAAAAATGTTTTTGAAGCAACAGTTCAAACAATACTGCCTTTCCATAAACTGAAGGGTTTACATGATATCCTTATAACGCCAGCCCACAGGGACTAAATGTGCGTTGGTAATTTTAGGACGACATCCTGTTCATACTAATTGCTCTCTCACAATCGGACTTACATGCTGTTCACAAAACACTTATTTCAAGGGAACTAAATTTTACATTTTTCGTCGGGATCGGTATTCATACTAATTGCTCCTTCACGATCGAGCTAACATCATATTCCCATAACGCCAACTTCACAGAGACTGAATGGGTGCAGGTATTTTTTTGTGACGGTCCTGTTCATACTCTCTCACAATCGGGCTAACATGCTGTTCTCATAACTCGTAGCTGACGGGAAGCACACTGTAATTTTTTCGTCCGGGTCGCTTTTCATTCTAATTGGTTTCTCCAAAAATAGGACTATTGTAACATGCTGCCTACACAACGCAAATTCAACCGGAAATGAATTGTTATTCTTTCTGTCTCACAAGTTATTCGCACTAGTTTCTTAGTTTGTTCCTCACAGCCTTCGCACTAGTTTGGTCCTCACAGAAGGACTAACATGTGACTGTCACAACGCCAGTTTGCCAGGAACATGATTGCTATTATGTCCACTCTATTCGTACCTCGTACTAGAACGTTCATCACAGCCAGACTAACATGTTCTCTACGCAACATCTATTTGAAAGGGCACTGATTTAAGGATATTTTTATATTTCAATCAATATCAATCGATACTCACGCGGTCACCCTGATGCTCGCCGGGAGGACGCCGTTGAGCATCTTCAGGTACGGTAGGTCGTCGCCCTGGAAAAGAATAGACTTTGAAAACGCATGTCTATTTCGGGTTGACGAATTTTAGTTCCACAGGGAGTTTCGCCAATACCGTGCGACGGAAAACCGTAAATAAAATAATAGTTATAAACGAGCTCCAAATCATTATCGGATACCTCCTACTCCTACTACTTTCCACCACTTTACTAATCTCATAGCCATCTTGCACAAAATAGCCTGTGAATGCTAATGTTTCAAGCTCCCCATATCTCGGGTTCACCGACGAAGTCATCAATCATGCTGCGCGAAAAGGCGACAACCAAACCCAATAAATTGCAAACAAAATCGATAATTAACACCGTACTCCCATTTCCTACCGTCTCTCTGATTGTAATCGATAAGCTACCGTACCTGCTTATACTTCTGCCTCGTCTCTTCCGACGTCTCGGGCGCCCAGAAGGAGTGTTCGTCGACCGTGGCGCTTCTGGAAGGAAATTAGCGTTAATTAGCATTCATTAGCACCAATTAACAACTAGAACTAGCTCAAATCACCTCCTAGACTGTAAACGGCCGAAATTTCAGTCAACAACACGCAAACTTTTGGCGCAGGTTTATTTATAGCTAGAGCTCCAATTAACTAATTAACTAAATAATTAATTAATATTAATTAACCAACCTCACAACCATCGCGGCCACCTGCGTGAAGGCGGACACGCCCTTGTCCGTGCGGCCGCATCTGAGAATGAGAGAATGATTCACGATATCAGGACCCCCGTACATCATTGATGTGCGTAACAAGCAACGGTGGTTGAATTGGCGAACACTTGCACCAGACTACTATCATTCTAGGTTTCATAGGAAGGGCATTTTGCCGCTCCTGATTTCAGCCCCAGTATTAGGAGCACTAATAACACAACAAATAAGATAAAGCTTCATACCTCACGCAGTAATGCTAAGGCAACCATATCTAATAGGAAGAAAAACGGCGGGCAACAGAGTCCAATGTTTGGGCTTATAAATTACAACAATATTACAATACCTCGACAGATCGCACTCCTCCGCATTCTCGACCAGGCGCGTCTTGAGCAGCGCGTCCATCAGGTGCTTCGAATAGTTAATTAATTAATTAACTAATTAACATTAACATTTTAAGAACAAAACAATACTGAAGCTGATTTATGAATGCTTTACAAGGGAACCGCAAAAGTTGTCCGCGTTCCCGTCAAAATCCGTAATGACAGGTCGATAACCACCCCTCAGGGGATCCCAGAACCGTTTTCAAAACCTGCTATTTTTGATTCCTTAATAACGAAAATCGATAATTAAAATTCAATAGGAAATCTATAAGCTAGGCGCTCTAAATAGTCTCAGATTCTAAAGGGCTAGAGAGCATCACCCCTCGTAGTGTAGTGGATAGTGCCCCTGGCAATCATTTTGAGGGTAGTGGGTTCGAGTCCCCCTAGCTGCAAAATGTTTTGCTGCCTTTTCGGAGATATTTTTTCTGATTTCACTAGCATGCTTCCCACAGATCACTCTTGCCATGGCAGAATCGATTGAGCGATCCTCATCGAACAAAAATAGTGTAACGAGTTTGCAACAATTTTGGTAAAATTGAAGAATGTCTTAACATTCTCGTCGTAGTGTTAACAGCCACATAACATTTTGGGAAAACACGACAAAAAAGCAGGAAAACATTTTGCAGCACTACCTTCAAAATGATGGCCACGGGCACTATCCACTACACTACGAGGGGTGATGCTCTCTAACCCTTTAGAATCTGAGACTATTTAGAGCGCCGAGCTTATAGAATTCCCATTGAATTTTAATTATCGATTTTCGTTACTAAGGAATCAAAAATAGCAGGTTTTGAAAACGTTTCTGGGATCCCCTGAGGGGTGGTTATCGACCTGTCATTACGGATTTTGACGGGAACGCGGACAACTTTTGCGATTCCCTTGTTAGCAACGCTCATCCAGCCGACACAAGTCATTACTAATAAATAGGTTTATGATGAGCTTGACTATGAAATAAATTTTAGAAAATAAGTCCAACCTTCTCAACAGTGTTCTCCGTATCCTTTTGCTGCACTAGACCATCAAACTTCCAGCCATAGTAGAAGAATCGAAGCGCGATCTTCCTCTTGGGGTGCGCGGAGAAGTCGAATGGCCTGCGATTCTGCCGTTTTAATAGATTTACGATTTAAGAAAGAAGGGAGGTAAAAGGCAGATCATACGAGCTTATAGTCAAGCAATTGGTCATTTTAGTCGTCTTTTGATGAAAACTGCCTGATCATAAGAACATTTTGTGGTTAGATTTGATTGAGTTTTCACCAAACCTGTGTGAAATTGTGTCTAGCTCTTGATTTACTTAGAGGGAGAGCAATTCGAACAAAAACCAGGCTGTTACAAGCTTCAAAATGGCTAGAGAACTGATGAAAATTAAAGAACTCACCTGAGCGCCTTCAGTTTCTTCGTCTCGCTGCCCTCGCCGTTAGCAGGCTCGTGCTTCCGCTTCATACCCGTAATCTGAGATTGGAATCAGTAAAATCAGTAATTAATTAAACTAATTAGATGCACAACAAAGAAATAGCAGCTGTCTTTCTACAGCACACATTCCACAGCGCACTCTGTAAACGAAGGAACTACAGTATTATTTTTTGAGTTGGAGCACACAGTGCAGTGCACACATGAATTTGCACGCTTTTCTTGCTCCCGCTTGGTTGTTTGATCTGTCTGCGTGCCCATTGGTAGATCAAAGTGAGGGGAATCGCCCCTCCGTCCCTCTGGTAGTCTCATCGATCGACTGAGCCTCTCGCTCTCCGATTTGAGCCTCTTCCCCTGTCTCTGCCGTCCCGCCATTCCAGTGCGCTCGCTCCCGTTGCTGCTTGTCCCGTCCCTATCGCGTCCGTTCCCGCCCGAATTTTTTCGTAAATTGCCCAGTTTCCAGCGTAAACCCCCGTTTATCATCCGTTTATCGCGTTACATCGCTGTTTACACCGTTCTTGCTGGTCTTTCCTGCTCACAGACGCTCAAAAGTGCACTTTTTTTATCCTAAGTTACTTGTTCATTGGCTCGTATCCGCTTGTCTCCAATGCTCACTTTCAACGCGTTGGTATGTTTCAGACGACGTCGCCCTCGCGAGCATCGTCCGCGCCCTCAACGACGACGTCTGGAACGGGCCACAGCGTTTCACATGGGGACATTGAGGAGGAAAAGTGGGTATAAGAGGCGAGCTTTGGCAGCTGTCTTCAACTCGTGCGTAGCTCAGTCGGGAAGAGGACTGACTTTCGCTCACAAGATCGTTGGTTCGATCCCCGTCACAACCAACGTGTTTTGCAAAGCCTCGCCATTTTCAAACTTCCCGCCAGTCTGCGCATCAATAACTGGATTCAAATCCAAATGTCCGCGAACAGTGCATTCCGAAACGCTGTGCGGGCTGTCTTCAGCGTCCTCTCGCGTCCAAGCCGATCTCCACTGTCCCAAAGATAAGTTTTTTCCCCTCCCATCCTCTCCGGTTTTGAACAGTGAGAGAGCGCACCCAACCCGTTGAAAAGGCGAGCCGATCCCGTTTATTTGGAATGCTAGGCAAGAGTGCTGCGCGAGTTCCCCAGTCCACTGAAATCGCTCGGTCCCTGTCTGTTGAGTGGCGCTCATTGCGGGTCGGCAGGCGGCTTACAATTAGAGGGCTCACTAGAGTGCGTAGGCTCTTCTTTGCTTTATCTGCCATGAACAGGAACTGCGATCAGTGAAAGTTAAAACAGCAAGGGGTAGACTCTTTAACTGCCTTGGCAGGTGAAGTAAGGAATGCACGAAGTGGCTGGCGTGCCGCAACCACGCAGTTGCCCTGTCGACCTGCTGAGCACTCACAATGTAGCGGCGATAGCGCAATCGCTTGTGCATGGCGTGAGGATCTCCGCGAAATATCGTTGTTCACGAGGGCTCATGCGCGCCGCCGCCATCTCTGGTTTATTTTTCCCAGTGGGATCCCAGGGAATTTCCCAGTGGGGAGTGAGGTAGGAAACCAGTGGGAGATCCTCTGGGAAACCAGTGGGGCGGAGATAGACCCTGGGATCCCACTGGGAAATATGCTGGGAAACTACTGGGAAACCTCAGGGAGAAGAGAGCCTTTTACATGATGAAACTTGTATAGTGTGCCGCGTGTTAAAGGTTTAATGAGTTTTTATCGGATATGTACAAATGAAACCACAATGAAAAAGAGATGAAAACAGCAGGCGGTAGTGGCTGGATCTCCTTGCTTATTCGATTTTGACGGATGGTGAATTAGATGGGGCAAAACGTTCCCCTTTGGAAGAATAACTTAATCTTTGCCTGGAAAGGTTCAATCGGCATAAAATAAATGTATGATCAAACCTGATTACTGCTTTACTTCATTCGATACTGTAGATTTGATGTAAAGAATATAACATCAATTACGACTGTGGGAATCTGAAAGTACACTTTAGCAACTATGTCGGCGAATAAACAAGCGAAATTTGGTGATACGCGTATTTTCTAAAGCCGTAGGGTCGGTAACGTAAAGTATAAGGTCTGAAAACAGTTTACGACGATAAACAACTGAAAATTACAAAGTGAAGCGATGAAATCAATTGTAAATGAACGGGAGTTTCGCTATTTCGAAACTCCCGTTTGACGCAAGCCGATAGGCGCGCCTTCTCGAATGTTACTGACCCCGTCCATTCTCTGGGAAACCATTGGGAAAAGTATTGGGAAACCAGTGGGAAGAAATCGGCCGTCCCAACCCCCTCTCTGAACCTGGGATCCCACTGGGAAAGACTAACCACGCCCACTTTCCCTGGGATCCCACTAGGAAAAATAAACCAGAGATACAATGCAAATGGGCAGAGAACGGCCGGAGAGAGAGTGCGAGGGGTCGCTCCTCTCCCGCCTGTCTATCACCTTTCCCTTTCCCGCCTGTCTATCACCCGGCGCGTCTAGATTCTAGACTCTAGAACGCACCCTCTTGCCTACCCTCCATCTTATGATGAGCAGGGTGGAGCGAGCTCCCCCCGCTGATTTCCCAAACGGATTGGAAACTACGGTATGGGTGATGCCCGCGAAGGGACGTTTGAATGGGATTTCGCTGGCCGTCATTTTGTCCACCCCGTGAGCCCCCGTGTTGTTGTAGGGGTTGGGTCGGCCAAAGGGGATTGAGAGATGAAAGTGTAATCCCGACAGGAATACGTTTCAAACCAGAGTGATTACTAATGCAGCTCTGTTGCAGCGAACGCGGAAAGGCAGACGAGTAGACGACGGCAGGACGACCGTAGGAACGACTCCCGCAACGACAACGACGTCACCGATCGATCGATTGGGCGGTCCCGCAGCTCCCTCGCGGCATTTAGGATATGGTAGCCCGGTAATGCGTCGATTTTCGCTTTCGTTATCATGTTAATCGATAACTCGTTACAGTGCGCCGTTGTCGTGGCCCAGTTTTTGGACGAGAGTCGTCGAAGTTGTGAGGGTGCGGCTTACAGTAACTACAAGTGAAAGATCGATACAGTATTCAACCGTGGATCGAGAGGAAAGAGTAACACAGTAGAGGGAAGGGCCCTCCCTCTTCTAGGTTACTGTTTCGATCGATCCTCTGTTGGTTACGGTATCGCTCTTTCTCTCGTTGTTACTGTACTCACAACAAACAAAAGGTTAGTTCACCCACCCTCGACAGTGTATTTTCCATTGCAGTATTATGCACGATCGTTCAAGAAGACCGGCCATCGACAGGATTCTCTTTTTCAGCCCATTTAACGCGCTAACTGACTGACTTGCGATGGGGCAGAGGGCGGGACGGGGTTTCATTGCAAGCCCATTCCTCACCCAATCAATTCCAGCTCCGTCGACTCTTCCGCGTGCTCGTCGGACCGGAGGCGGACGAGCGGACGAGCGGATGCGGCAAGGAGGATAGTGGTATGGTTGTTTATTTATTATTTAATTAAATCTTTGTATTCATTTTCCTTATAGTTCGTCGGCACGGATGGCTGCGGCACGGAGGAGTAGTTTTAGTGTTATTGTTAGTATTTAAAATTTATTGTTATTGTTGTTGTTTTTTGTTATTTTTCTTCATCGTCGACGTATGGCAGCTGCAAGCAGGTTATTACTAGAGTGCGGGTTCCGAAAGAGAGCTGGTTATGGTAGAGTGCAGGCTCGGGAAGAGGGCAGGTGGAGAAGTGGGCGGAGTGTAGATTACGGTGGTGGGAAAAAATACAATTGGGTTTAGATTACTGTGGATGAAAAATGCGGTGGATTGTAGATTACGGTGGCGGGAAAGTGCGGAGTGTAGATTGCGATGGAGGGAAAGTGGCGGAGTGTAGATTACGGTGGCGGGAAAGTGCGGAGTGTAGATTGCGGTGGAGGGAAANCCCACCCCTTCTCGATGGTCCTTATTCTCAAATCATCGGCCAACATCGTGCACAACCGCTGACATTGAAGCACGGTTGTCACGTGCGGCCGGAGACCCGAAGAGAACGGACTCCCTCCCTCCCTCCCTCACCCCTCCTAGTCTAATGCAGACAGTCCTTTCCCTTCTCTTGTCTACCCGGCACTCCCTTCCCTTCTTCCGTCGATGCTGTTGAGTCGGAGGTACGCTGGTGTAGTATGGCGGTTGGGGATATCTATCAATCTATATTTTACAGACGCCGCACTCTCCCTCTCTCGATCGGTCTCCTCCCTGCCCGTGTCTCCTGTGTCTCCTCCCTGCCTCGTGTCTCCTGTGTCTCCTCCCCTGTGTCTCCTCCGTGTCTCCTCCCTGCCTCTTCCCTGCCTCTTCCCTGCCTCTTCCCTGCCTCTTCCCTTTCATCATCGATGTGTGGTGATGAGGTGATGCCTCCCTTCCTGGTCAGTCTTGTCCATTCACTTCCCGCCATCCCTATTTGCCTATCATTGAATGAATATGAAAGGTATTAGGGTTGGTGAGAAGGGGACTACCCCTCCCCCCACCTCCCCTCTCTTCTCATCCAATCGCCTGGCTCCTCCCCTCGTGCCAAGTCGACAGTTCCCCCTTCCCCACCCCTTCTACCAGTCGACAGTATCCCTCCCCACCCCTTCTACCAGTCGACAGTATCCCTCCCCACCCCTTCTACCAGTCGAAAGTTCCTTTCCATATAGTTCCGACAGTACGATCCCCTACCCCTCTTCTTCCTCTTCTCCCTTTCCGGTCTCTTTCGGGGCTTTTCCCCCTCCCATCTCTTCTCTCGTCGTTGCAGCATATTCATAGGTAAGCCGGGTGGCATGGTGGTTGGGTATGATCAGTGTGATGACATCTAATAATCGAAACTTTACAGGCACTTGCTCTCTCGTGTGCCCTGCTTTAGGTGCCTCGCCCTTGCACCTCTCCCTTCCCCTCCCCTGTCGCTATCGGTCGACGAGCCCGGCTCCCTGGTCCTTGGGTTCCTGGGTCCATCCCGGTTTTGACTGTCTTCATCGATCGATGAGATCGATGACCCATCCATCTCATCTCGATCCTTTGGGTCTCTGCCTTGGCCTCTACAGCGTGTGCAGGATTGTGCAGCTTTAATCTGGGTTGCAAGTTTTCTATCTCTTGGCATGGGTTTCCGTAATTTTCCTTAGGGTTTCCGTAATCTGCCCTCTCCCTTTCTCGACTCATCCTTTTAGACCGGCTGGCTACACCCACCTACTTCCTTCACCTACAGTACCCCTCCTGTATATCCTTTAGAAGCAGAAAGCGATCAATAATCGTTTATACAACCAGTATTCAATCGGGAACAATCTACTTCTATCAGTGAGAGATCACATCTTCATAACAACCCGAGAGTTATGAAGTGAATTACAAACTGAAACGTACAACAACAACGGATTATCTATTTCTTACACTATGTACATGGAATCGAGGAGCTACAGAAATTCAAGTATCAATCGATAAATCTCTTCCTAGAAAAGCTACCGTACTACATACTCGATGAGTCAATAGGACTTGTACCTGGAGGGGCGACGATTAGATAACAGGTGGCTGTCAGGTTAACAGGTGATTAGATAATAGGCAGTTTAGCAGTTTTTTTAAAGAATGGCAATAGAGCTCGTGAGGAGCCTGCTTACTACGTGTAAACTACGGCACTAGGTCGGATGATCAGCGTGTTCTCAAGAAGACCTAGACCTATACTCCCACGGCAACTTTTTTCCCGAAAGCTTTGGTCCTTAACATCTAAACATAAGATTTGTCATAAGATAAGAGATAAGAACATAAGATAAGAGCCGCTAAACATCGAAAGATTTGTTGAAGACGCGCCGACGTTTCATTCCTTTACGCGGAAACGGCTCAGATTCGTTCAAATTTACTTTTCATGGATTTGTTCGTAATTTGTACGCTTCGTGCACAGCGACTATAATGGCTTGTATACTTCTGTAATCCATTATATAAATCGATTAATGCTCAAAGTCAGCATTTCAGTGGTTTTTGCTAAGGTTGAATTCGCAAGCACTCATATAACTATTGCTAAATATAAAAAGAAGAACAACAGTCAGGAAAGACGTATAAACGACAAAATTAATTAAAAATCAATCAGTTTCGAAGATACCGTATAGCTACAAAAGGCCGAATTACAGTGTAAAAGTACAAAAGTCAGGCAAATCAGTTGCGCGGTGCAAAGCCGTTGTGTGCCTTTGACTACGGTAGACCCGAGGACGAAAATTAACGTTGTCTTTCGGGAAAAAAATTGCCGTGTACTCCCTCTCCCCCTACGCGACGCGCCACTTGGCGGCCAGTGTGGCGCCGCGGAAGGTGGCGCAGAAATGGGCGAAGAATCGATTGATGTGGACGTCCTTCTCGGCGCGACGAGCGGGAACCATGAGGGCCACCACCAGACGAGACTCCAGTCGCTCGTAGAAGGACGTCTGCAATGATAACATTGAAACCTGACCCCTCCCGACATTCATTCATTAGGTTATTGATTCCCTGTGCCACGAACCAATCAATAATCCAATCCACCAAAAATATTTTTAATTTAAATTCAGTTCGCGATCATCTAAGGACACAGTCCATCGCCCACCATTGATCACGCGAAACCTACCATGGACCTCAGGTCCTTATGGTTCCCCCCAGGCAAAGACAAAGCCTCCTTCTCCCCCTTCCTCCTCCATCTTTCGCTCTTTAACATTTTGTATCTTTATCAGTTTGTATCAATGTTTGTCCCATCACACCGCATTTCACAAGCGCATCCACAACACCCCAGGCATTCCAATCTCTTCCCCTGCACCCTGATATCTACTGTACTCCTCGTAGCGGTGGTAGATCAGAGCAGTGCATAGTGGAGAGATACTTTGCCTACAGCTATTGTAAAGCTACAGCTACAGCCATAAAGGCACGAAATGAGACATGGATTCGGTTGCTTAAGTTTCACCAACTATCCTTCCTTTCTCCTCCCTCCCCCCTCCCTTGCCCCCCAACTCTTGAAGTATCCGGCTAAACCCTCTTCCTCCTTACCGAATACCATTTCTCTTGTACCATAAGATACAGTAAGCCTCTTACCGTATACTTGTCAATGGCTCTCCTCCTCATTACATGCACCCTCTTCCCCTCGTCGATTACAGTTTGCGAACTATGAACTATGCTTTCTACTCCTCAATGTCCAGCCCAGATTACAGAACAAGTCCAAAAAGATCGATTCCCAGCTCTCCTACCGTACTCTACCTTCTCCCTCCTTACCGTATACTTGTCCTTGTCTCTCCTCCTCATTACGTGCACCCTCTTCCCCTCATCGAGTGCAGTCTGCGAGCTGCGAATCGCATCCGCCATCTCCTCGTAGTGCGCCGCGAACGCCTGCAACAGAAACGGTGAGGTGTGCTGTCTCCCTCCATGCACTGCCTGGTCCATTCACTTCCCGCCACCTCTATTTGACTATCATTGAATGAATATGAAAGGCAATAGGGTTGGAAAGAAGAAGACTACCCCTCCTCTCACAGCAAAGCAAAACTGTTCAAACGAGGAAGTCACCATTATGAGATTCTAATCATTACTCACAATGCAGGCACGAACCAAGTTTTTATCGGAACTCTACGCACAAAATTCGATAGTTCAACAACCAAAAAGCATCGCATCACATCTATGTTTTCTTGATCTCACTCATCCATTCGACTCTCTCACCTGCTTGTCGGGCGCGTGCATGTACAGGAGGGGGAACCTTCCCGATGGGAGGGAGGAGGAGGAGACATCGCCGTCCACCCGAGGACACTTGTAGTCGCGACCCGCTGCAAGCAGAGAATACTTTCAGTAGCAGTTGGATAAGAAAAAGGAGTAATCAGCAGTCTGAAAATCCGAATCCTAAAGCTTCTTCCAGCTGCTCAGAACAGGAGATCATATCGATATGATCAACATGAGATTATGCAATTCGTAATGATGAAGGACACGGAATACGAACACTTTGAGACTCACTACTAGTACTGTTACTTCAGTTTCAACCATTCATCTATTTAGATCATATCGACATGATCATGTAAAATTCCTAGTTGGCAATACCCCTAAAACAGTTTCACCCATTCATATTGAGATCATATCGATATGATTACAGAAGATCATCGTTTTTCCAGAACAAGAGAGGAGCAGGGAAAAAAAGATCGGAACATTCACCTATTCAGATTATATCGTTATAACTTCAAGAATCTGCGGCAGTTTCTACTGATCTAGCCTGCATTTCTTTCCAGAACGACACAGATCTTCAAGCTATTCAGATTATATCGTTATAACGTCAATAATGTTCAGGGGTTCATGCCATGCAACCCACATTCAAAAGTATTGTGAACCTAGTCCTATGCATGGTTTATGATGACTTGAAACATACCGATATAGCGCATGTCGCAGTCTCTGCTCCGATCGATGAGGATGACCATGAGGGCGTCCTTCTCTCTCTTCTTTCTATCCCCATCTCACTAACCGATATAGCGCATGTCGCAGTCTCTGCTCCGATCGATGAGGATGACCATGAGGGCGTCCTTCTCTCTCTTCTTTCTATCCCCATCTCACTAACCGATATAGCGCNGATTGTAGATTACGCTGGCGGGAAAGTGCGGCGGATTGTAGATTACGGTGGTGGGAAAGTGCGGAGTGTAGATAACGGTGGCGGGATATGCGGTGGATATGCGGTGGATTGTAGATTACGGTGGCGAGAAAGTGCGGTGGATTGTAGATTACGCTGGCGGGAAAGTGCGGCGGATTGTAGATTACAGTAGTTGGAGAGTAGATTGGTTTAGTCTTCACTCGTCGGCCGGATGGCAGCAGCAGCGACACGGTGGGAGGTCTTTGCTCATTTATTTTTAATCTTTGCGGCCTAATCTTTGATCTTTTAAGTGGGGCAATGGACCCTCGAGAGTCAACGAGCACGGCGGAAGAGGAGGCGGAGCTCAAGAGGTAGTGTAAACTGCAAATTAGCCTAGTTAGGATTAGTTAGGCAACTAGGGGTTAGAAGGCGCAGGAGTTGAAGTGGAGTGAAAATATGAAAAATACGGTATTGGTTCGGGTTGTGAGAGTACGGTAGCCAGCTGGGTGCACTGATCTATTGATTAGTGCGCCTAGCCTGGCTACCGTATCCCTGAGGGGTGCAATAAATCGATGAGAGGCCAGGCTCCGCCCTTCCGGTAGATCAAAGAGTATTGATCGATCGGTAGATCAAAGAGACGGGGACGTGCCTCTATCCAATCGATAACATCTACAATAGACAAGGCAGCTGCACTAGGGGTACGGTAGCCCTGCTGGGGCCGCACTAGGGGTACGGTAGCCCTGCTGGGGCCGCACTAGGGGTACGGTAGCCTGATGTGGCTGCAACAGGGGGTACGGTAGCCTGATGTGGCAGCAACAGGGGGTACAGTAGCTAGTGTAGATGTGTACGGTGGTTAGTGGGTGCGGTGGAGGTACGCTTTGGTGGGGGGGGGGGGGGTGTAGTGGTGGTACGGTAGCTAGGCTAGGGGTGCTGCGGTGGTACGGTAGCCCTGCTATAGATGCTTTAGACGTACGGTAGCCATATTACCAGTAGGGGTTCGAAAAACCAGTGTCCCCACAAAAAAAAAACCAGTGTCTGCAGTAGCAAACCATTTTGAAGCTGCCTCTGTCATTACTGTTCACATGCTTTCATGGTCTTTACGATGCCATTCGCTCCATCGAATGCGAATAGCTCGTTTAGATCGAGGAAGCGGAGCGGCATTGAACTTTCCTTTCTTCCTTCAACCCTGTTACCGTATCCAGTGAATACAGAAATTAACTATTATGTTTACGGTGGTTATTGAACTCCTCATGGGTCCTACACCATTTTCGTTCTTTCGTTTTCTTCACTATGCTTTTCGCTGTATCGAATGCGAATACCTCGTCTAGACTGAGAGAGCGGAGCGGTACTGTCCTTCCCACTGCCCTTCTGATCGATAGCTGCATAGGTCACGGCGCGACGGACGGGTTACGGTATTTTTCTTTGAAGTAACGGTAGTTGCTAGGTTTCGAAGCACTTTACATGTGCGATGGCTGAACGCACATTGCTCGCTGAGCTCATCACTGAACCAACATGATCGCACAGCACTAGCACAAGTGAATCGTCGAGAATGTTCTGTTAACATGTTGGAACATCGAAAAGATAAGATGGAGAGACAAAAGACTAAAAAAAAACACATGATTCAGAATTTGAACAATTGACATCGTTGTATGGAAAACAAACATTTATCAACAGACCCAGTCCTCGTTATTTATGGTTAATCTGAAAACTTGTACATCTGCCCACTAAAAACAAGTTATCGAATTGAGGAAGAAAAATCATTTTATTTAGATAATCGTCGAAACTCCTTCCCTTTTCACACTATTGTCCGGGAAAGTGCAGGAGTGCCCACATTACGGTTTACACTATCTATGTCCCTTTCGCGCCTATCATTTGCTCTCTTTCACCCCAACATACTCTCTAGGCACTCTAGTGGTTAGAGTCAGCATGTACAATGGAGTGCTAAAGAGCCAATCTCTCTTACTATCACATGCACTCTTGTTTCACTGAGGAGCAATCAAGGATGGCCGGAATAGAGTAATAGAGACCTCGGTTCCAAGGTTTTCTCGGCAATCGCGGCAAGAGAAAAACGAATTGTCCACCATTCTCCCTCTCTTCATCAAGTTGTCATGCTGCCGCGGTTATCATTGCTCTCGCTACTTACCCTCGTGATTATCGATGACTGCTCTGCACAGAAGCTGAGGTGATTCCATTTCTCAAGTTTGTTTCACAACGATTTTTTGCTTGTCATCTAAAGTTCATCTTATTACAGTTTGGCCAGATTAGAGTAGACGGAAATTGTCGAAATCTTTTGTCTACCTATCCTTCTCTTCTCAGTCCCTCGATCGATCGAGATACGGTAGAGGCAGATCGCAACGTGATCTACCGTAGGGCAGAAAGGCTGATGGATCCGCCTCTCCAATCCCCTCCGGCACTGTCTGACCCGCGATAGAGCGTGTGAAATTTAGAGAGTCTTACTATTCCAGAGTGAAACGCAACGATTTCGTCAACAACTATGGCTATGGAGTGCACGGATTGGGCCCGTCGAACATAGGAGTGGACAGTTTCGGGTACTACCGGTGAGTTTGAGATTCTTTTGTTTTTGCGATGTTACTCGATTGTGTTTCTTGCGTCACTCAAAGCTTAAAACCTCGTGCTTATGCAATTAACAGAATAATTTCTTTCTTGATCAACCTTATAATATTTTCATGAAGTTTTTGAAACTTCCTCCGTATCACCAACAATGAGCAGTAGGGTTAGCAGAACGAGTCCAATGGCGAGTCGGAGACTATTTTAGTCCGACATTCTGGGACTATTAATAGTCCCAAACTTGAAATATGCTCTAGATCGTGCGTCAGTTGTTTTTGAAATCTTGGTACTGTCTTTGTTAAATTTTGGCTCTTGATTACTTTTTAAAGCATGTTTCACGTACTCAATCAGAGTAATTGTATGAATCTATGCAGTACACCACTCCACTCACGCAAACCTCGCAATGAAACTGATATAGAGTCAAATTTTGATGCCTGGTCTTCTGTAATTTTGGCCCACCAAGAGTCCCAAGACCCCCTTGAAAGGCTTAGTGATGGAGATCGGTCACAACGAGCTGCAGCACCGGCGAGGTGTCGCCTGACAAAATCAAGGCCATGCTTTTACACTTCACCGTAACTGTCACTGTTACTGTGCTCTGTTCCATAAACTAAATTTGCAGGACTTTCTGACATTTTTCTCTGATGCTTTAACAGCTTCGGAAGACAAAACAAAAGTTGGGACTATTAATAGTCCCAAGTAGGGTTGGCAAAAAGAATCTCTCTCGACCGCTTTTGTCGGGGAAATGAAGAGTGGAATGAATCTCTTGGAGAGAGTGAGCGCGGAATGAAGATTCACTTGAATCTCTTAGAGATTCAAATGAATCTTTGTTTTCTCATGTCGGGTTTTAGAAGAGATACTTGCTTCACAGCTTCAGTAGCGACTTTTGTCAGTTCATGAACCATATCTGATAGTATCGGCGTCGAAAATACCTGGTTACTTGAATGCTTTTACGATGCCTCTCCCCTGGACATTCTCAACTGCGCATTATAAAGAAGGGGAAAGGGAAGTCCAGTGTTATCAGTTGCACGAAATCAAGCACTAGATCTAAAGATCCGTCAATTATAAGAATCGGCATGAAAAGAAACATAGGAATATTTTTTGTTTGCCGAAAATCGGAGTTTAAACCAGTCATTCCCGATCAAAGATTCAAATGAATCTCGATTCAAACGAATCGATTCATTTGAATCTCTCCACCGCGCGATTCAACGAGGAATGATTCAGATTCAATGTTGAGATTCTTTTTGCCAACCCTAGTCCCAAGTCATTTCACTCATTTCAATCTCGGACTATCGCTAGTCCGAGAGGAGAGAGATCATTTCTCATTCCGACTCATTCTAGTCTCACTGCGCGCGCGCATAGCGGCCGGTTCAGACTATTTCTGCCAACCCTAATGAGTAGTTTCCCGCTTCCAGTGACAAATTCTACAACTCTGGCCTGCCGCCTCTCTACACTCACGCGTCCTACCGTAACTACTATCACGAGGTATATCATAATCCCTTTCGAACATCGCCAACTGACATTTCTCTAATCGATACTTCACAGATTTCCTTCCACAAGAACAAGTATGGTCTGCCTCCTGTCAACACCTTCAACACGCTACAGCAGGAGCGATACGGTAGGTGTACTGTAGAACATAACGGTAGTCCAGTTACGGTATCTTCCTGAGAGTACGGTAGATCGATCAAAGTACAGTAATAATCTTCTCATTGTCAGGCCCGTACTACCGAGGCGTCTGGGGCTATGCGGATCACTCTCCGTACTGGTTCGGATAACTCCGAAACGTCTGTTGATAAATTTAGAACATTTTTTGCATAGAAGCACACAAATCACATTAATACAGAGTTGTTATCGATCTCTACTCTTCGGTAGGACGGGGTGGATACAGTATGGGGTGAGTACGGTAGCCTGAGGGTACGATGGATCACTTTCTTCTTCCCTCGGCTCGTGCGACTGCTGCGGCCGCTTCTGCATTGACAAATCGGATACGGTATCGCCATGTGGGTACGGTGGATTAAAATCGATACTTTGTTTGGGCTAAAGATCAAAGATCAAATTACCTCGAACTGCAGCCTCTGCAGCCTCGGTGGCTGCAATGGTTCAAAGATTAAAGATTAAAGATTGTAATTCAAAGCATCTAAATCCTATCCAATCAAGGCAAATGCGAACTGGCTTTGAGAGATCAAAGATCAGTAGTGATAAAGATCAAAGATCAACCGCAACACCCACCTGCAACAGCAGCAAGAGCAGCGATGAGGCCCGGACTGGCGGGCGGAGAGCCTGGATTTTAAGAATTATGAAAGATCAAAGATCAACATGGCAGAAGATCAAAGATCAAAGATCAACGTGCCTGCAGCAGTGTTGCCGGAGCTTCCGGAGACGGAGTCAAGGGAGGAGGAGGAAATGGTGTAAACCGGCCAGGCCTGACATCAAAGATCAGCTTCCTGAACTCGCCTTTTACTGTAGCAAACGATACAATGGATTCGAAAGATCAAAGATTATCATCTTACCTCCTCATCGTTGACGTCGTCCGCCTCGGACGCGTCACGCGAAGGCGCGTCGCGGTCGTCGAGCGACGCGTCGCCTCCGTAGCTGCGCGCGGAGCGGTCGCTGCCCAAGGTGTACTGCCCGGCGAACCACTCGGCTTGAAAGTGATCTTTGATCTTTACAATCAATATCCCATGAACTTCCTTCTAATTCTGCTCGAAATTGAGAGAAAGCTAATTCTTCGCTAGTCTGATAATGGACGCTATCCCCTCTGACAATGTTGCGAGTGGGCGGGGCTTGCGGTCTCAAGATGTTGGGTCTCACCCTCACTGTCCTGGACGGGCGAGGTGGCGGCGGGAGCGACTGAGTTGCCAGCAGGCGCGTCCTGTGGGAGATCAAAGATCAACTAGCAGCTTCACTGTTCTACATTCATACGCAGATCGATCATAACGAGGTTAGAGTTCAAAGGTCAACCACCTCCTCGTCTTCCTCCTCCTCCGAGGAGTCGTAGAAGATATTGGCGGCCACGACGTACTTCAAAGATTAAAGATCTAAGATCAAAGATCAAAGATCAACTACCTCCTCATGTGTGGCTTCGTCCTCCTCCGAGAAGTCGAAGACACTGGCAGTGACAGCGTCCTTCGAAGATCAAAGATCGAGATCCTACTATGGAGACCAAAGATCAAAGATCAGTCATCACTGAACAGAGATCAAAGATCAAATTAGCACCTCCGTGTCGTATTCCTCCGAGTGGTCACTGTCGGCAGTGCCCGCAGGATAGGCGGAGATGTCGGCCTCCTTCAAATATCAAAGATCAGGGATCAAAGATCAAAGATCAAGCGCCAGAGATCAAAGATCAGCATCTCACCTCCTGTTCCAAGTCGTCCTCGGAGTCGGCCGCGTGAGGGCCGGCGCCCTTCAAAGATCAAAGATCAGAGATTGGAGATTAAAGTTCATAGTTCAACGATCAAAAACCACAGATCACATCCAACCTCCACAATGCCGTGTCGCGCGAGAACGCGGGCCATGCGCGCGGCGAAGTTTGCCTCCACCTCCGCCAGTGACGCTTGCAGGTTTACGTTCATCGCCGCAAGCGTTGCGGCAAGCGTCGCGGCTGCAGGCTGCGGACGCGGTGGACGCGGACGCGTCGCGGCAGGAAGCGGCAGCGTCGCGCCGGCCTCTGCAAAGGGATACCGAATCACTACAGCATCCCACTGTATATTCCATATATGTCGTATCCCAATCGATTGCCCTCATCTACCGTACCCTTACCGTCATCACCGTCGATCGGCTCCCGGCACACGGGGCAGTCCGTGATGTTACTGGAAAAAAGTCAGTCGTCGATAGCTCCAGACTACGGTAGTCAACTCACTGCTCACTGCTCCACGAGCATGTCGAAGCATCGATTGCACAGGAGATGAGCGCATCTGAGCGCGAGCGGCGCGCCCGACTTGGTGGGAGCTGCAGTGGAGGCAATCGATGAACTACCGTACTATTCTCAAAGTAAATCCAAAGATCAAAGATCAAAAATCGCTCACTGTCTGTGAACGGGCCTAGACAGACTGGACACTGCAGCGGGCCTCGCTGCGCTTCTTCTAGAGAGACGGAGGGAGCTGAACGTATTGATTGATCGATTGATTGGTACGGTAGTCCTACAGTACCCTATCGTAGGCTACTGTATCCTACAACGATTGCAATCGATACCTGCAGCATGGGCCATGGCTGTCGGGGCGTTGATCTTTGATCTTCCTGAGTCTGGTTGGTCTTTGATCTCTCCTGGGATGAGAAGAGGAAGGAGAAGAGGAGCGAACCGCCCGCGACGAGAGCAGAGGGGCGAATGAAGTGGGGGAGGGAAGGTGGGGAGGAGAGAAGAATGGGCAATTGAGGAGGATTAGTGTTTGCAGTTTGCACGCCCATTGAATGAGCAACTTTGCTGACTTTCCTACTACCTGTGGCAGCGATAGAAGAGCCTCGTTCTCCATCCTGTTACCTGAGACCACTTCCTCGTCTGTTTCCAGTCCATGCGGGATCGAGGTTACAAATCGAGACTCCCCTCCCCACCCTCTCGATCGGTCAGTACCTCATGAGAAAGACGATACGCAAAAGGGTGCGGCAATACCGGACCTGCAACCCTAGGGACCATTTCACGTCTGTTTTCAGCCCATTAGCAACTCTTTCCTCTTGTCCGTTCGAGGATCAATAATTTTCGCTGATCTTCGATCTTGTTTCAATCTAAGTTTCGATTCATTCACAGCTTACGTTTGCTTGGATGCATGGCAAACACTAACTCGCCTACTCTTCTCTTCCCTCACGATCCCCTCTCAACCATCCGCTCAGTCCGTTACCAAGCGGCCCTCCACCTTCTCCTAGACAACAAAGCTTATCAATCAACTGATAAGCATGAGCATCTACGCCTATACAAGGACTGCAGTTGTTAGGGCTAAAGTTTCTCCCCTCAACCTCTCACTCCTCTTCCTTCAACCATCCGCTCAGTCCGTTACCAAGCGGCCCTCCACCTTCTCCTAGACAACAAGAGGATTTCGCCTATGACACTGGGCCAAACTTTCAGTTGGGAAGAGGAGGAAGAGAAGCAACAGCCAAAAAGTAGTCTCCTTCTACTGTTCCGTTCTTCTTTTTTACACTACTCGATCGATCGACCGTACTCCTCTCTAACCTACCGTACCCCTCTGATCTTCAGTGGTTCCTACCGTAACCTACCATTTCCTACCGTATCCTACCATGAAGATCGACGATATCGCAGCGCGGCTGTCTCAACGAGCAGTTTCAGCGAACAAAGCTACCTTACCTGCATCTACAGTTCCTCCAGTTACAGTATCAGCACCTACGCCTACAATACCATCGCCTACCGTAACCTCGCCTACAGTACCCACACCAAGACCTCCTTCACTGATCGCTCTCCCCAAACTGCCCTATCCCTTCTCATTATCCCCCGGGATGCCTCCAGTGTTGTCTCTCGAACGGCAACCAACCAGCCCCGCATCAACTCTACCGGTACAAAGAATTAATCGTCATTCCCCCAATCCGGTCTCCGCAATCCATCCGAAACCTCTCGAAACATCGCCCACAGTGCCCGCACTTACCCTATCTCCCGTGTCACTGGCACCAAGCGTGCAGCGTCAGCCTTCTAACCCGATTACAACCCTTAGGGAACCTCTGGAAAGATCGCCCACAGAATCCATTCCACGTCAAGCGTCTAATCCGGTTTCATCACCTGCAGTGCCCATTCCACATCCAACTTCTAACCAGACGGCTACTCGTCCAGCATTGGAGAGATCGCCTGCAGTATCGATTACTCAGCTTACGGTACCGACTACGGTGCCCGGGTTCCTTCCTCGACCTGTCTTCCCTCAAGTATCGATCAAGCAGCAGCCACAGCAACCAGCCAAGTAAGTGAGAGAGGGAATTTAGTACCATAAATGATGTCAAATAGTCAAAAAAAATCGGTACAGTTCCAGAAACCTGTTGGTGCTCCATTATCGTCCGTTCTAGTGACCAGAATACTTCTTGAATAGTTCTTGAATTCTTTGAATAAGCCATTTAGCGACAACCTCTCTGCTTTCGGAAGCGACGTCTCCCTCAACTGTGGAGTGACTAGATGCAAGTTCGATCAACAGGCGGTCCACTTCCACTGCAGATTTGAGAGGTAGGTATGAAATCCATTGCAGTTGTTTTTACAAGCTACAAAGTCTCGTTAGGCAGTAATAGGCACAAACGGATGTAACTTTCAAAAGGTTGGGCGTGAGGTGCAAGGTGGACCAGCACTTCCACTGCAGTTTTGAGAGGTTGGTATACTTTTGAGGAGCCACGGACACGAAATTGAAACATCTCCAATGCGAAACACAGTTTTTTTTGTCTGGGAGAAAGTCGTTATTCAGTAGTAAGAATGTAATACGAGGTGCAAATTCGACCAGCAGGCGGTACACTTCCACTGCAGATTTGAGAGGTAAGTTGAAAATAGAGTTTTTGAAAAGCAAGCGACCATGGAATTGTACATTCACAAAGAGCACTGGTTTAGTGTCCCGAGTGAAACCTATCAGGCTTTTTAGATGCTTCTTCTCCTCCCGCTCTTCTTCCGCAATCTCCTCTCACCTCTCCTCCTTCCACTCGCAGGGACTGATTCCGAAGCATCTCACCTACACCCATGCGGACAGTGAATGCCCGGAGCAGGTAATTTTTTCCTTTTTGTTTTTTAAAGAGGTTTTTTTAAAGAGAACTGCGAAATAAGCGAATTTGTGAAAAACTAAACCTTAGGGCGCACCGTGAAACTCATTTGCTCCTGGTGAAATGCAATCGATCTCAATGTCCACGCATACGATAATTGATCTCTGATCTCTCAGGCCTGCTCCCTCTCCGGCGAGTCGCACTTCCACTGCGGAATCTAGAAATTTTGTTGTCGTAGTAGTAGACCCAATAAAATCAAACTATTTCCCGAATCTGTATATGCATTACTACAGTGAAACATAATGAATCTAGTGCCCATTTGTTTGACGCTTTTGCGATAACTACTGTGATTCCTCAGTTTTCAATGTCAGGCCTGCTCCCTCTCGGGCGAGTCGCACTTCCACTGTGCAACGTGCCGTGGTCACTTCTTCTACGGGAACTCACAGGTTGGTCTTTGATCTTTCGGCTTTTTTTATTTTAAGCTCTGGTCTTTGGCCTTTGATCTCTGGCTTCTTATCCTCCCCGTTCATACTTTGTGCAGGATTTTAGGGCAATGTAAGCGTTGATGATGAACGATGAATTGATCTTTGATCTCTGGTTTCTGATCTTTGATCTCTCTGCAGGGCACGCATCGCTGCAACCCGGAGCGACAGGCGGTCAAGCTGAGGGTTAGAATTAAAATATAATTAAATGGATGCAAAATAAATTAAAATGGGCTCATTTTTATTCAGATGAAGGTTGTCAACAAGAATTAGGGACGAGCCAGCGAATCTGATAATACGCGTACCGTGAAACACTGCAAATTCGTTCCAGCTCGATCACTCCGAGACAACTCTCGGCGAATTTATGCAAATGATGAATGAATCCAAACGAAATGAAACCAATACAATGAGAAAACCTCCCTGTATCGAGGTCGGCTATAGATCGGGCAGCACCACTTTTCACGGGCTGAATTCGCTTGCTTGCTTTATGTTGTATCCGAGTCATACTGTAGAAGTTCAATGGGGTGTTGTGCTAAGTCACACACATTAATTATACAAAATAGAATTTTACTTATTTGCTATTTAGAGGCTTGTACACAGCACTTTATTTTCGTGAATTTGTCGTAGAGCGGCTACACACAGCGTTCCCGACAGGAGCATGCTACGGTTTAGGGATGCCTGATCAAATTCCAAATAACTTGGTTTCTCGCCTCGCTCACCCAAATACTTGGTTTGGGGCGAAATGAAAACCAAATATTTGGTTTTTTTTCAAATATTTGGATGAACGCTCTCCAATATTTCCGCACTCTCTCGTTCGTTTTCCAAAAACCAAATATTTGGTTTTCAGATCAAAGCTTTTCCTACTGGGTGCCAAATATTTGGTATTTGTATTTGATCCGGCATCCCTACTACGGTTTATGCTTGTCCTGGAATCTTTCCTATGAACTTACGAAACCATCTATTTCAGCGATCATCCTCCGCTCTCTCCCCTCAGAAGGTCACCAAGGCCTGCAATCGGCCCTACTGCAAGCTGAAGAAGAACAGCGTGCATTTTCATTGTCTGGTGTGCTCGCAGGTATGAACTGAATTGATTATGTTTCACACGTGTTACATAGCACGATAAATAGTCGAGCTATGATTCCATGAAGACCGAGTATTGAACCGACAAAAAATTTGTTGAATCGAAACACCTTAGCGGACAACAATGTGACCCTGTATTCTAGGGTTTCACCTCCCACGAGCGACTCGCCTCCCATCTCCGCAAGCATCAGAGGGCCGATATTCGACAGGCTACTGCTACAGGTTTGTGGATTGAGGGGATACAGTAGTTCGTTGGGTCAGACACCACATCGATACCGTACCTCTGCAGGCTCATCCCTCTCTTCCCCTGATGCTCGCTGCTCTCACATCTCTCGTCCTGACTCCGCACCCTTCTCCGTCGTGTCATCCCCTCCGACGACGTTTCCCATTCCTCGCCCGGCTACCGTAATTCGACACCACCACCACACCACCACGGTCATCGGACCGCTGGGCATCCATCCGGAGATGCTGCGCCTGCTGCAGCGAGGACCGGGAATTGCGGTGCCGGGAGTTGTTGGACCGGGAACTGCCGTGCCGGGAAACAGAAGACCGGGAAATGGGCTGCCGGAAAATAGAGTGACTGTGGTGGAAATACAGGAAGTGGAGTAGAAGAGGGGGAATGCAATTAACGTAGAGTGGGATAGGGGAGAGACTATTTCGGTTTGGTAGTTAGACGATGCAGTTTCGATTGTGTTTCAGTAGTGTCAGATAAGCTTTGTCGCAGTCCTCCTCCGATTTCGTTGCGTGTTCCTGGTTGATTCCGAACATTCATGTAGTTATTATGGAGTGCCTCAATGCAAGTTTCTTCACGAATCCGCGTGAATTATCGTGTCATAAAGTTTTTCTTCCTACAGATTGATCCCTATCCGATTGAAATTCCAGTGCAGAATACTCTATTTGACTTGTGTTTCAAAGTTCATTCAACTCATCTCACTCCATCGATTTATTCTGATTTATTCATTATTTCTCATCGAATGAAAACAACTTCATTTCCAATGAAAGACTGCACTGACATTAGATTACGCCGAGTAATAATGGGTTTCCGGGCCAAGCCTCGCTTACTCTAAAAGAGATTCAATTGTGCAGTCAGAGGTTTCCACGGTGATGGGACTAGAGGGAGAGTCAAAGTGAAGGGGAGAAAGGGTTCGATCAGGTTGTATTCCACCCATGTCTGTCCCGTTTTCTGAATTTCCTTATTCCAACAAATGAAAACCACTAAATGCTTCGTGCGTCGAAAGAAGCTAAATCAACGTTGCCCATTGTTGCATCAAAAACATTTCCGGGCCACGCCTCATTTACTTTGAGGGAGATTCAATTGTGTAGCAGAGTCAGAGGTTTCCACGGTGATGGGACTAGGAGAGGGTAAGGAGAGGAGAGATTGGACGAAGGATGGAGAGGAGGAGAAGAGGGTAGAAAGAGAGGAAAGTACAGGGGTAACTCCGTGTAAGCTTCCGGATCTTTCATTGCTGAACTCTCGAATGTGTGGCAAGTTCATTGAATAATGCTTCACCCTTCTCCTATATTCCTTGACTACATTGCCCTCGGATTATTTGAGTGGAGGCTCTTTCAATAGCCCAAAAAACTGACTAATCTGTAATTGCCAATGACTATTTTCGGAAATCCATTTTTTTTAGTCAAGCCCGAATCTCCCCCTTTCCCACCATCCCATTGTTTTCCCAGAACGGAGAATCTCTACTCACAGCGTTCTGACCCCCATTGTCTTCTCCAGACAAGGGTGAACAATGGGATTATCTTTTGAACTTTCCCGCAAAACCGTAATCGAACTGCAAATTGATCTCGGAATTTAAGAGATTTGTGAAACATAACGCAATTATCCTGATCGCTTTTGTTACAAAATGAGAATCGAGATGCGTTTCAAAACTTCTTTAGAATCCTGAGTTTGCAGTTCCGTTAGGTCAACTCTCACCCTTGTCTGTCGGGATAGAACGCTGTGTACTTTGTTTTCGAATCTCGTCTTTTTCTTTTTCTCGAGTCTCTCTATCCCGTTCTGCAGAGTTTTCTTCCCTACTTTTTTTCGCTTGCTCTCTTTCACGAAGTGGCAAGTGAATTTCCTTTAGTTTCTGCGCGGTTTCAAGCACATTTTCCCTTTTCATCGCTTTTTGCAAGAGTTGGACCCCCTCAACCTCTAGGAATGTCCACGTCTGTTTTCATCCATTTTTTCCTCCTCAATTTTCTCATTTCCCAGTCCCGCATCTGTATCAGATCGTGCCTGCGGAATTCGAGCTTTCCTATGCTCATTTTTTCCTATCAAATGAATTCTTCCTGTCAGTAAGAAGCTAGGGCGCATGTGGTCTAGGTGTCCCAATGCGAGACGTTTGCTTCATTTTTGGAGCACGTTGAGCTCCTTGTGTTCAGTGTGTCTGTTTCTAACTAGTAAGAAGAGCCGAGATCGAAAGAAGCTGGGGCTCATCTGGAGAGGCGGGAGCCGTACTGCCCATCACATTCGCTAGCGGGCAATGAATTTTTATGCGAAAGTGAATAATTTCGATGTTCGCTGACGTTACAATGAGCAGGCTCAGTCTCGTGTGGATATTGTTCCCTTCGCAGTTTGCGATGTGAAAGGAACTTGAAAAATTGTTCGAACGCTTGAAAAGTAGTGTTCTCCTAGGCACACGTTTCCTCAGTTTCTGGGACTTTACTCCAACTGATAGGTGGTACTTTTTCACCTCTCAGGCTTCACTTGAATGACGTTCATTCTTCAATGACGTTCATTCTTCAAGAATACTTTTTCATGGTGGGTTACCAGGTATTGTTCCACTCCTCATCTGTGGTACTAAAGTGCTTGGCGAAGCGATGGGGAGTGCGCTTAGCAGTGTTGAAACCCGAGACTTCCGATGTGAAAGAAGGGAGAGAAGAGAGACGAAGGATGGAAAGGAGGAGAGAGGGCTCTCGCTTACATCTTTTAGTTCTTTGACCTACCTGGCGATGTATATTGATTTTCGAATCAAGCTCTTTCCATTTCATTTCACTCAACTAGTGGAAAGTTCGACACTTCTCTCCGGAGAAGGGTTGAGATTCAATCACTCCTGATATGAGATTGCATAGCGCCGGGTAGATTCTCGATAAGTATAGAGGTACGGAAAATTCTTGTTTATCGAATATTTATCCTTGTCTGAAAGCTGGGAATCCTCCTATGCATGGGAATTCATCCCCGGCTCATCATCTATGCTTATCTTTCCTCATTTCTCTAACCAACGGGAAGAAGCGAGGGCTCTCTCGCCTCATTTCATCTTTGAGTCTGTCCATTTTCCCTTTGCTACCTCGCTGGTTAGAGAATGCGAAAAAGCGTGCTTTATTGAGAGAGTAAGCTTCACTATGCGTCCTACACTCATGATTATTCTCGCAGTATTCCTCTAGCCGCTTCTTTCAGCAGCTAATTTGCGCAATTTCTCTTCTTCACGCTGCATTTTTCACGAGCTTAACGCGTTTGTTGTTCCCTCACAAATGCGTTTAGCGTATGATCATTTTATTTTCATTCCACAATAGCTCAACGGTTAGGTTTCACCGTGTCAATATTAACCATAATGTTGCTTTTCTAACAATTCCTTGCTTTAATCCCTGTCCAAAATAGAACGAAAAGCTGCTAAACGTTATCAGATGTACCCTCTATGTCCCGAGGGACCGCTAGAACGTCTTTCTTCTCCTCACATGAGATGGGTTCAGGAGGACGTTCAAGGTCTAATTTCTGTGAGGTTGTATTATGTTTCACTGGCTCAGTATCAACCTTGATCCTCTCTTACTGACGATGCCGTAGAGGTACCCTCTTCAAAATAAAACGAAAACCTGCTAAACGTTATCAGATATACCCTCTGGGTCCCTTGGGGACGCTAGAACGTCTTTCTTCTCTTATTTCCGTAGGGGTTAGGAGGACTCTCGAGTTTCAAAGCCCCTGTCCCGTTCTCTCATCTCTTTCATCTTCCCTTTCTTCTTGCCCTGAGAGCTCATCAAAAGGCAGACCTTTTAGAAAAGAAGTTCGTCTTCTTTTCTAAAAGACAAAATGTTCTAGCATTTCAAAAGAGCTCTCGTGTTCATTCACATTCGAATCACTTGTTTCGATATGTTTCAAAGCAACAATTTCCACTCAAATGGAATTGTTTGACTGATTTTTTCTTGCCTGGCAGGGATACAAAACTAAAAAGGAGGGCAAAAAGAGCGTATTCGCATATTTCCCGAAACCTTTCCTGCCCACTTTTCTATTC
>LS493799.1:188573-206596 GCA_900490845.1 Pristionchus japonicus | reverse complement strand
AATGGCAACCAGAAGAGAGTCTTTTGACGACAGAATCCTTACGACGGAAGTACTAGTAGGAAGAGTCGGCCTCCAACTAGGAGCCGGTGAAAGCGAAAGGGGAAACGAGAGCGCGATTTGGGGTCACATCTCTTTATCCTTCCACCACACTCGACTGACATGATAGAATTGGAAAGGGGCGGGATTCGGATATGGAACAGTACAATCCTCCGCGGAAGGAAAAGTCAGTTTGAGTTAGTTGAAGGACGAGTGACAGGTGTGCTTCAGGGGTTCTTCATGTAGCTAAATTTTTCGTAGAGAGTTGATCCGTGTCACTTGTTCCCCCGAATCATTTATTATGCAACAAATTGTGATAATCCGCGTATCATGGCAGTCTATCTAATTCGTTGGCTTTTAGCTTTCACCTATTCCAAAAGAGGAAAAGTCAGTCTCGCGGAGTCTGTATGTAGTTGGGACTTTCGTCGTTGGCTGGTTCTTGGCTTGCATAGCCCCTACTCCGTAAATTAGAGGATGGCAAGAAGTCTCGAAGTAGGAGGAAATGGGGCAGAAAGGCGCCCATTGGCACAATGGACGCAACTGACCAGAGGGATGAAAGCGAGCCAGACCAGACTTGAGCCTCCCCCTCCTAATGCCATTCCATGCGAATAAATCATGGGGCTGGGAGACTGTTTACGTAATCGTTTATTGTAGTGGGTAGCTAGTAGGAACGCTGTTGGGGGCTGCCGTGGGAGGCAATTGCCGTTCATTCGATTATACGCCGGTTCATTGGCAGTTGATCTCACGGTTTGCGTAAAAAAGGCAGAGAAAGAACCGTTTCGTGAGAGTTGGCGAGGAAGGGTTTCGGCGCTTCACGATTTCCGTATGATGGGTGAGCTTCTGCAATCATTGATAAGATCGTTCAACATAGTCCTCAATAATATTCTTTTTGCATTCCGTTACTGTGTAAACGACGGCGTTTAGAGTATGCGCGTCGCAACAATAACGGGAGATGCGAAATGCAGATAACGGCCGTTTGAAGAAGCACTAAATTGCAGAACTGTATTGCGTATTGTTCTTTCACACGTGAAGTCGGAATAGCGAATTTTCGACTTTGAGTTTCGCCTGGTGATTTGGTATCTCACTTGCACCACTCATAGAGAACTGCAATTATCGTTTCACTGCTTGCATCTCCTTCAAGTCAAAATAAATTAACACTCCAATTTCACATCTAATTATAAGGATTGTCATCTGTTTTTCCTTCCATTTCAATTCGTTCTCATAGTAAGAGGCCTGTTCTTGAGCTAGGAACCTCTCCTACTATTCCGACAAAATAAGGATGTAACAAGGTTACTACTCCTTCCCTCCCCTCCTTCACTCCTTGTCAGGCAAGTCAGGGGTCCACTTTTTACGCCCGTTGCCCTCTCTCTCCTCTCTGCAATTCACTCACTTGAGAGTTCATTCCATATGTTCGCGCCGCGGGTCCAGACCGGATCATGTTTCGCCTGCCCATCCTCATTGGCCCCCATATCGTTTTGCTCGAAATTTCGGGAAATGCGGCGAGAGAACATGCGAAAGTGAGAGAACGAAGCAGAGTCTAGCCGTTTTTGGAACGAGCGTGAGAGCCATTTCTAAACTAAAAAGGGTAATTTGACCTCCTCGTCAACCCAATTCAATTTCCGCTGACAGCACTCTATTAGACCCCATTCCGAGTTCGGCTCGAGAAGGAAAAGGGGAAAGGCATTATTAGAGGAACGGCAAGGGGGAGTTCAGAGAGGTTGAGTAGTACTGGTTGGCCTAGGTGGAGAGGGCAAGCGGCAGTGGTGCTTCAAGGGTTCTTTAATTGTTCGGGATTGCTTAGTGGTTCAATGTTTTCCATGCGTTCTTGCGATCAACATCAATATGGGCGAGGTCGGACACGAGGTTTCAGTGCTTCACAGTTCCTGTGTCTAGATAATGATCTGTGTTTGTCGATAGCTGTCTGCTTCATTTTTCCGAAGAAATCAAAACTTTTGTTCACGAGGTCAGGTCGTCGCCGTTTTACTGATTGCGTAAAAGGCTGATGTTTTTCTATGCGTTGATTGATGACTCTTATGCGCGGATAGAACTAATATTGCCACTGAAACACGCATGCGGTGCAAACCAATGTGCAGGGTCCATCATTGAACCGATTGCGCTTGCGTTTTGAAGTGCCTTTCTCTTCTCCCTTTCTTCTGACCCTCCTGTCCACATAATACCCCGAGGAATGGTTTCGCTCTCTTCATTTCACACACTCCCTCGCCCATTCTGGCCCACTCAAAACGATGTGGTGACAACACTATGAATGTGCGAGGCATGATGGGTTGTGGTAGAGCTCTCTCCGTGTGTCGCGTGCTCTCTCGTCGGGGTGAGCTAGGGGATAGTCGGGCTGTATATCCCACGGGTATTGAGTAACCCGCCGACCGCCTGAACCCGATTCCTTTCGAGGAACGCGCGTAATCTTGTGGTTTAGAGACCCGAAAGCGCCGGGTGAGTCATGAGGAAATATTGTTATTCGAAAACATTTGGTTGAAGCAGCCTTTGTTCCATGAGGATGTAACTGTGCTACGTTCCTTGTTCCTGCGCCTGTTTTCGCGCTTTGATTGTGTGAATCTACGGCTTTACGTGCTGTCTTGTAGATTAGACAAAGCGAGAGAGCGTGCGAAATTGAGAGAGTCGTGGACAATTGCTACCTTTTCTTGTTCACCACTTGTCAAGTTGTCCTTGCACTGTGATAATAGGCGCGACGAGGGGTCTTTCTCGCGCCTTGGAATGCGAGTGTAATGCCAGATCGAGAAATGATTGAGGAGTGAGGAGTTATTGAGTTTCGATTTCGATCACCGGGTAGAATTGATTGCTCTGAAGTAACTCGGTTGTTGGCTCGTGCATTGTTAGCTCTATCCCTTGATTTGATTCACCCAGATTTCATCGAGTGACATTTCCAGAGTTGTTTGGGTCTCGCCTATTTCATTTCGAAATTCGAATTTCGAGTCTGGATGAGTGAAGTTTCCCGTAAACTAGATATTGAGTGAATTGAGCTTTGGTCGATTCCTCATCTTCAAATAGTTCTAACTTATCTCATAGCCATGTACTGATCATGACTACCGTACCCCTCTCTGATCACTGATCTCAGGGCGTTCCATCTCCACTGTTCAAGGCCTCCGTCTTTTCCCCTGCTCTTGATTGGCTCGATTTCGCATGCAATTACACGCCCAACCGTCAAAGGGCATTCCTCTAGTTGTCTGGGATCTCTCACTTTTGCGTTGTCTCTCGCTTCTCTGATCAGTGAGAGAGCATGTGAATGAAGGAGAGCATGACATTCACCGAGCCACCTCTTTAGCATAGCAATCGCTTGATCGGGGGAGAGGTGTGTTCTAGAGTTGGTTGCGAGGGAATTGAGGTTTCGCGGATCTTAGATGTAGAGTACGTTCCTCGCTGATGCAGTATGCACCACGATGTACCAATCAACTCACGCGTACTGATTTGTCGTGGTGTGGATACGATGCGTGAGTTCACCACGAGGGCTTGTGCTTCACTGATCCTATACGTTTGATGGGACAATTGCTGATTCAATAAGACCTTCGCTGCCATTCCGCCCACAATCACTTCGCTCTTTCTGAATCATCTGGTGTGCTTTGAGCAATTTGTTGTCCACGAGCAATTGGGCTTCACTGGTATTACTAATTGGTTAGTGGACGTGTGTAGCTGATGATCATCTGATTCTTACGCGATAATACATCAAAATTTTGTAAAAGTGATGAGCTAACAATTTTCAATTTCTAATTGGAGCTCGCTGGATTCGCTGGTTGTATAAATGAGCTTGATAGCACTATCCTTTAATAATTCTCTCGTCTTCCGAATGCATTCTTCTAGTTTCTACGTTCTGAATCATACTATTCGCGTTTTTTTGGCTCATCGATTTCTCATTGCTCTCTTTTTCACTCCGTGATTACTCATCGGTTTCCCCTATTGCAGGTGCGCTTCGAGGGCGACAAAGGACAATTTCTACAATTTTCCGCCGCGTTTCGCGCCAATAAATCGTATGGTTATTTTGTGTTTCACGGGGTAAGCTAGAGTTTGCTCCTAAAAATGTTGTCGATTCCTTGACGATGTTAGATATCGAAAGATTAAATTTTCCCTGAGCTTTCTAGAGCTAGTCTTTGCGGTGTTTAGCGATACATGTAAGCTCTTCCTCGCTTGCTCCTTTCTCGATCCCTGCAGAAACAGTCGGCCTTGACGCATATTTGTGCAACGAATTTACGAGAATAAGTGAGAGTTTTCCGAGATTAGTCGAGCACAACGGGGAAATGCGAAATGAGGATAGCAGGTAGTGATGCTTTTTGGGTTTGTGCAGTGATAGGTAAGAGATGCGGTAGGGTGCTGTAGCTAATGTGCTAGGAGACGGTAGGTCACGCGCGCGATTCGGCTCGGTGCCGCGAAACAGGGTGCGAATTGGAAAGCGAGCCAAATTCGCAGCAGGTGGCCGGCGTCTCTCGCTTTTGCTCACTATCTCGTTTCTCAGGCCAGCGAGAGAGTATGGGGAGAGCACTGACAGGAAGGGGAGACGGGGTAAGGAAGAAGAGAAATCACCCCTTGTGTATGGGGGAAGAGAGTGGATTCGGTTTGGCTACCCGGGGAGAGTCTCCTTGTGTTGATTTGGCCCTTGTTTTGTCCGTTTCGGTTAGCGGTTAAAGGTCTGAAAGGTTCTAGGCAACGTTTTCGGACGAGATCGGTCGTTGATCTGTAAGAGTCTAGAAAGTGAGTTGCTCATCGCAAACTGACTCTTCCATGCTGTCCCCGGAACCTAGATTGCGCATCTCCACTTCCTCCCTCTATTGTCTAATCGCTCGACCCTTCCCCGTTCCTCCCGCTGCCTCTCCCTCCTCCCTGACTCCTCCATCCCTATCTCGGCCTCTGATCTACGCGCGTGTTCCCCCTCCTTGTTTCTCTGACTCTCTCTGTTTCACGCGCTCTCCCGATCTGTCTGATGAGTAGACTTCTCTCTAATCGTCCAGCCCCGATTGCGCGTCGCACATTCCACTGCGAAATGACCGCTCGAGGAGGGTTTGAGAACGCGCGGAGAGTTTGGTTTCATGGGGCGCAGTTGTGGGGCTGTGAGTCTTCAATTGTGATTTGATCGCGTTCTGTGTGCGAAAAATCATTCTGTCATTGTTTTCTTCTTTTCCATGGATCTCTTGAAAAACGCAATATTCGTGGATGAATCTTGCATTCTTGCGCTATTTCAATCGACGATTCGAACCCTGAATGTTCGGGTTTCGACGAGAGGATATCATTGCCTATTCCTGTTGCGTGTAGTTCTTCGTCTCATCTTTGTCTAAAAATATCATTTTACCGTCATCCGGCTCTTGGCTACGGTTTCGGAACCCGGTAGATCATCCATCTGCCAGAGGGATTGTGACAGTCTAATGACTGCTCATGTCATGCTATAGCCGAGCGCTCTCTCAATTTCACATGATCTCTAGCTCATTCTGACCAGATCAGAGACCAGCAAGGATGAAGAGACTGAGACCGCATTGCTTACCGGTAATGATCTGCCTTCCTACGTTTCACTGGTTAGGCAGGACGAGAGAGCACGTGAAATGGCGAGACTGAGACTGCTCTGCTTTACCTTTGCCCTCCAAATACTGAACCAATTATCGTGTAACCGGATGCCATAAGCGAGCCTGGTGCGTTGATTTACTAACAAGCACTGAATTTTGATGAATGTGGGGCTGGATTTCCGATCTCATTGCACTTCTCTGCTATTTTATGCTGAAAATGCTCGATTTCGATTTCGTCACTCGATTCTCGACCCTAGCTAATCGTTGATCGCATTGAGTGGTATTATCACGCCTTGTCTGACCAGCGAAAGAGTACGGATCTTTGAGAGACGACTATTGCTCAATCGCATTTGCAAGTGCCCCCTTCGCAAGCCGTGTGCACTTTTCCGACAATACATTCGCCCTCTGAGACATTTGTTTTGCTAGCGATTGGTACTGTTTTGCGGCTCTCCGATGGTGCGGAAATGCCGGCTCTCCTGACGCATCCCCGGTCAGTCATGGTCCGGTGACTGGTGTTATTGTAAGATGGAGGGGTGAGGGGCTGACTCAGTGAGCACTTTGAGCGATTTCCCTGGTGATGGTGCTATTTTTTATGCTTGGGTCACATGGCGGGTTGGTGTTTCTAGACTGGGACATTATTTTGAATGGGGGATGGCGCAGTGATAGTTCGGTCTTTTCGGTTCTAAAGAAATATTTCAAACACTCGATCACTCACTCCGGTCATGTGTCGTTTCTTGATAGTCCATAATCAGCGTTTCGTGATCTTTCCTGCATCGATCTCAAGTCGGAATTATGTTTCGAAAAGCAGACATAGTTGGGTTTGATGATTCTAGATTGTTGAAATCGGCCTTTCGTGTAGAGCAAAAATATTCACACACTCTCAGCCACTCTCACAGGTCATGTGCCCTTTCTTGATCCATCCACCCTTCACAAACACTGTACCCTCAGGGCCATTGTCTCTGAGAGTTGGTGTCTGTTTCTCTACCACCCTTCTCTCCTTTCCCATCTCGATCACAGATCTAAGGGTGTGCATGCATGGAAGAATCGATCCGAATGACGAGCAATACCGTGTAGTGGGAGGGATCAGGCGAAAGGTGAAGAGAGCGGGGAAGCATAGGAAAGCGAGAGTGTGTGCGAAACTGAGAGAGCATCTTGTGCCTCTCCTCTGGTATTCCATTCGCGTCCCCTCAAGGAGAGAGGGGGAGAAGTGCTTTCCCCTGACTGTCTCGGCTCTCTGCTCCCTCTCTCGCCTCTTCCAATCACCTGTGCGAAGTGATTGGAATGTAGGAGAGGCGCTTCCCGTTTCGCATTGTTTCCCGATTGATTTCGCTCCCGTTTCCGATCTTATCTTGGATTTCTTGATAATTCTCTCATTGAACCGTTTTTTACCTATTTTCGCATTCCCATTTCGATTTACAGTCTATTGATCTGTGTCCTGATCATTTTGACCATTCTGATCGATATTTTTCCACCTCCGAATTCGGGGTTTCGCGGGTGTGTTATCACATGGTGTGGTCAGCATTTTTGCGCGTCGCGTCAGGGCGGTGTGTTGAGATGATAAGAGGGCGCGTTTCCCGGTATTGTTGTGAGGTTGTCATGTTTTGGATGACATGGCTGGTTCGTGCTGCTGATTTGTGATATGACTTATTCGGACTGATTTGAATCGTTGCTATCTGTATTCTCCTTCAAATTAAAAAAAATCAATCATTCGATCTAATGGTTGTACGCATTCGCATCATCATCCTTGTGAATGTGATTGTCTTTCAATTTGTCGCTCTGATCTGCAGGCTTGCGTTTCACGATTTTTTGATAGGTCTGTAGGATCGCTTCTGTTCAATCTCGAAGTAGATCATAGGTGAAGAAAAATATTCACTTATTTCCGATCCATTCTGCGAGCATGCATCACTGACTGTGATTAAGCAGACTGTTCCTCATCATTTCCAAACTTGTCTCTCAGTTCAGACTTTCTTCTCACATTCAAACGTTTTCGATGGCACCAGGAGCCGATTTCCGGCCGATTTAGTGCCGCCCGAGTGGCCGCTCGGTATGCAAAGCGCACGATGCGTCAGTGCGCTTTATCACCCCTCCTTTCTCCCCTCTTTCTAGTCCATATATGCGCTTTCTGCAACCGCACTCCACCGAGTAATTGTCTCTCGCTATATTTCATGATGTTTCGGTGGCTAGAAAAGACGAGAGACCATGTGAAATGGAGAGAGACGCTCCTCCTTCTCAATCCCGCCGCAATTTCGCCTGTATTTCTGCAGAGAAGAATGCCAAGGTTATGAGGAGGGAGACGAGAGCGAAAGTATAGTGGAGTGGAGGAGAGATGAAGGAAAGAAGCCAGGAGAGATTATGCGAAGCATAACTTATTCGGGGCTGGTATAACTCTCTTTTTTGCCCCTGGTACGAACAGCCTTGAGCCTACTTGAGTAGCGTGAGTCGAAGTGAATCACGAACTGCAGTAGGTCTCGATTGTGTGGCCTGATGTGTCTTTAGCGTTGACATTCCAATCTCTTGCCTGGCCCAAGTAGCCGTATTTTGTTGTTCCGCCGATGCCCCGGGGCGATACAGACGCGAGTGGCCTACTGTATTGGATGACAGATTGATGTCAGGCTCTCCCCATTTGACATGCTCTCTCGTCTGCTAGACAAGGCGAGATAGTGTGTGCATGGAGGAGAGTCAGATCATCGCTCCTACTTGATACCCTCCTTCCGTCTGAGAGTCTCTTCGTCAGATACGATTTCTAGGAGGTCAGATGATGTGAGAGAGCATGCAAGATGGAGAGACGTCTCGTCCTCGCATGTTTATTTGTGCATCTAGCGGAGGGCTGGGCGAAGTGTGTTGTTTGAGAAACCATAAAGGTGTAGGTGTGAGGGAGGAGAGGGAGGGAGAGAGAAAAAGAGGAAGAGACGTATAGTGCATGCTGTTGTTGGAGGAAGTAGTAGGCTTGTTAGTTTTTGTGATTTTCACAAGGAAAAGAAGCGTCGATTGGCTTTTGAGTTCCGACCATGATTTATGCGTGTTGTGAAGCGAAAAGTTAGTTGGCGGTTCAAATTTTTTGTTTATAATTTTTCAAAGTGAGAACTAGGAGATCGATTAGATGTGAAGGCGCATTCCGTATCTGTAGAATTGCTGAAACCGAAATTGTTTTTGCTCTTTTTATTACCTATTGCTCTTCGTATGATTAGCTCTCGACATCCAACCAATATCTATGCTATCAGTGAAACGGGAAATCAACCCGGTGGTCACTTCTCGTTCCAGCCTCTGTCCGTCTCTCGCTCGCTTTTACTGCATTTCCTCTCCCGCGATCCGTTCATAAAATCTAGTGTCCACCACTCCGTTTCCTCCTTGTCTTGTCGTTCTTCTTTACAGTGTCTTGGGCTTTAAATATGGCGAGTGAAGCGAGAAATCTCCTGGTTCTTTGTGATCTCTCGTTTCTCAGACTGTTGTAGAGATCAGAGAGACTCGTCTACCCCTTTTTATCCACGTGTTCCCTGTGTCTGTTTTACGGTCGGTTGCTGTCTGTGCATTCCTTTCCATATCGTGTTCTGCGAACGTTTATGGCGCGCACTGGAGGTCGGTAGATCAACCTATCGATTGGGTACGGTAACAATCGTGGTAGGACCCAATTCTGCTCGAATGACACAGTAGATAATCGAGAGAGAGAGAGAGAGCCGAGAGCGAAAGGAGGATATGGTTTTAAGGCGGGTCATTAGCCTCTTGTGGTCGGTAAGAGCTTAAAGATGGGGCCCCGAACCGAATGGCTGAATGGATGACAGTAAAAGCGGCACAGTTGCCCTAGCCTCCGGGATCGGGCCTCCTCTTTTCCCCCTTCCTCATAGGGTACTTGTGCCTCCTCCCCTCCCCTCCTCTCGGCCTCTCAAGTACCCGTCCTCACTCTCCTACCCGTGCCGAGGCGAGATGCGATCTCTGATCGGAGATCACTTCCGTGGTTCTGTGTGGCGCGAGAAACAGTGATCTGCCCTGTTTTTGAGCGCTTGGTGAAACCTAGATGCCCTCAGGCTGTTTTGCGCACTCAATTTTGCTACTGGAGCCCCGAATGTCAAGTGGTTTCCTAAACCCTGAGGCCAATCTCTCTTCTACGACGGAATCTATTATTCTACTCTTGAGAAATGTGTGGGCCACAGGGCACTTAATGAGCAAGGTCGATGAGTTGTGATGTGTAGGGGGAAGTTTTGGGCATGGCACTTGGGCGGGCCTCGAGGGGGTGATGTGAGTGCTGGAACCGTGGCGCTGGTCAGTGTGCTGCGTTTAGCTGTGGCTCACCGGTAGATTCCTTGCTATCATCGGTCATTGAAACGCAAATCATTTCATCGTTTTTGCTCTGCTTGTGTGAAAGACTGTCATTGTTTCCGCGATTCCATCGCCCCTCGAGTGTCAAGTTGGAGCGAGTGTTTACAGTGAGTTGGTGCGTGTGAGCGTGAGGTTTGGCGCGTGCCCTGGGGGCCGGAAAGACTATCCCTTCCGCCTGTTTACTCGTAGGTCAGAGAAGCATAGAGATCACGCGAAAGTGAGAGACGCAGGGTTCACAAGGATCGAAAGTGAAGACAGGCGCCCCTTGCCTATCGATTGATTAGCTACCATTTCAAGGGGCCGGGGGGGGGGGAGAGAAGAGACTGTTTGTGAGAAGGAGGAAAGAGGGTCCCCCCACTCCCTTTGTGACAGAGAGGATGCCACAGTGGAGTGTTTTGCGAAGAGGAGTTTTTTTTTAACTTGTCTGAAAGAGATTACCAAGCTATCAATTGCTCACGTGTGTGCGAGACGCTTGTTGGAATGGTGAAGCGCGAAAGAGGATTTCTCGAAAATATTCATGCTCCGTAATTTAGTGCTTTCTTATGGCCGTTACCTCCTCGCGGATTATTATTTGAGTTCAGCCTCATAGTTACTCGTAGAAAAGGTGAAACACGAGCGGAAAATTCTTTCAAATTTATTTTTCACATGGCGCCATTTCGTTGTTTTCGCGCTAATCCGCAGTCCATTCACTTTCGATCAGGCGCAGTTAATAAGCTGGATAAGGAATGTATGCGAGGGTTTGGAGTAGACAGATGCATTACCGGTTCATTACTCGAGAGGGAGCTATCGAGAGTGGGGGAAGAGGGGGCATGAGTAGGGGTCTCTGCGATGTGCATGATGTTTCGAGTAGGATGACGGCCTAGAGATGCTGGGAGAGAGGAGAGTCATTACTGGTAGAGGAGGGAGCGAAAGCCGGGATTAGTGAGGGAGGGAAAGCGCGTGAACAGCCATTCACTTTTTTGCCGAGTTGCGGATACAGGCGAGGTTGGTGCGTCGAGAACGGCGCAAGTGACAAGGCTGATGGTGTGAGTTGATCACTCTAGAGTAAAGGTTGAATTCACAATAGCTTCCTGTTTCCAAATTGGCGAATTGTGTTTAGCTTCACGTTCAGTTCAGAGTACCGAATTTTCATGCTCTAGATTTCGGTTTGCAGAATGCAATTTTCGCGTATCAAGTTTTATGTATGTGTCTGGGTTTCATCAACGATTTCGATTTCATTCAGCCAATCATTCGACTTCACAATATTTGCCCTCTCCATTCCTCGCATTCCATGCACGCCTTACCTTAGGAAGTGTACTCTTTTTTGTCTTCTCAATCCATTCCGAAGAGTTCGCTGGGGTCTCTTTATTCTTCCCTTCTTCTCACAACTATGAATGAATCGCTCAGCTACGGTCTACATTCTTCTTCATTTTGTGCGCTGTTTCTTCAGTCAGAGAAGGTGATAGAGCATGCGAAATGGAGCGAGTGCTCCTTGACTCATGTGCACAAATATGGGCGAAGAAAGCGTTAGGGACACCGATCACGTCTCCACGCATAGATCTTGAGTTGTGTGTGACTCTTGGTCACGATCTAGGGTCCCGCCGAGAAGTGCGGATTACGGTATTGATCGATCGTTGTTTGATTCAGTATAGGCGAGGCGTCATTTGCATAATCGGCCGCGTAGTTCCGTCAAATATAACGGAAGAAATCTGCGGAGAGAAGTATAGTACCGGGTTCGATTGAATTCATTCTCCCCGCGTTATTCGCTGCATACTTCGAATAACCGACTGAATCTCTCAATTCGACATCGTCTTTTATCTGCCAGAGACGCGAGAGAGCATGAGAACTTGAGAGAATCAGATGATTTCCTCTGCATATTTCGCACCGTTTTCTTCGTCTTCGGTTTTTGCTTGCGCTCATCTCTTGTGTAGTGCTGATTCAGCGCAGAAGAATGGACGACAAGAGGGGAGATTCATTCATACCTGCCCCTCTCCTCGATTTGCATGCTATCTCGCATCTCCAGCCAACGGTGCTCTCCGCGTTTCACCTGATCTCTAGTTCTTCCCGATTCCGCTGTTTCCCTGTTTAGCTCCTCTACCCGCCTACGGTTGCTTTTCTCGCAAAAATCGCAAATGAGAATTTTCGCGAAAACACAGTACGCATGACCTGGCATAACCCATGACGTGTGTTTTTTCTCCTTTCTTACTCATGAGATTCCATCTTTTTCATCTCTTTTTGCCATAAGCGCAGCCTATCAGATGCGATATTTTTCGTCGACGAGACAAATTCGTGGCAATTTTGCGTTGTGTAGGTGAAAACACAGTTGTCGATTGGCGCCTTGTAGGTTACGGTACTGGGGGTTTCCATTTTCATTCCCCTTGCGACTCACTTTGCCTCTCCATTTCTCAGTAAGCCGGAGACTGTTTTGCTGTTTCCCTGTGCCTTCACCATTTCTACCCACCACACGCTAATCCTGCGTAATTTCACCCTCGCGAATGGTTTTGTGAACTGCGAATCACAAGCGAACTGGTGCCATTTAGTTTCACTGCTTTTACTAATCCGCCCCTCGATTCGATCCCCGATCCCTTTCTCGTGCCTTTTGTGCGCTAATCGTAGCGCCAGTGATCGAAGTCTGAGCGATAGCAGGGGGCTTATCGGTCTCTTTTCTCACTTCACTCTCACTTCTCAATCCTCCTCTCCATTTTTCGTTGAAAAGCATCGCACCAAGCCAAACAGCCGTTCAATGATATCACCGCCCGCTCGCCGTTTCACTCGATCGGCTGTTTTTGATCCGATTTCACCCCGCCGATTATGTGCATCGATTACGCGATTTACGTCAGTTGATCACCCATTCGCGATGTAATCATGTTGCTGAATTTTAAATAAGTTAATTAAATGTAATTAAATTGCAGAGCGGTCATCGTTGGTAGCGCGAGAAGAGTCACACTCGGAAGGGCGCTGCTTCGATCGCTTCGACCAATAGGTACGGTAATGGATCAGATATCGATTGGAACATTCTCGGCGAGAGCCTATTTTGGCTGCCGCGTCTGACAATGTTCCTAGTTTATAATGGATGTGGTGATCGGTTGGTGAAGTCGTGTTAGAACGACAAGGTTTATGGCAATGTGGTGGTCTAGTTTGATTACTGTGATCGAGTTTTAGGAAAAAAAAAAGAAAATTCGAAAATTGTTTCCAATTGCCCGTATGTTTCATGGGCGGTTGAACTACCTTTTGAAAAGGGGGTGTGCCAATGTACCGTAGATATAGCGTTCTACTAAATCTTGCATACATGTCCAGGACTGGCTGCGCGCACAGCCGGCGGCTTGGGCGTCTATGAAATCTGTACTATTTCCAGGCAGAACGCACTCGGAAGGGCGCTGCTTCTCTGCTTCAGCCCCACCCAATGATAGTGTCGACCTCGTCGCTGCTGCCTGCGCCGCACCACCGCGTTGTGGGCGGACTGGACGAGCAGAGAAGGGCGAGCAGGTGATTAGTGTTGATTAATGATTAATTAGTGTTAATGAGGCGAAATTCTTGGTGATGGTGGGCCTGGTGGAGTGGGGATTTGGTGGTGAGAGATATGGCATTGGCACCGAACTGGTATGATCCAGAAATCGCAAGGTTGAGAAATAGGAAGCAATGATAGTCGCTGCTGCCTGCGCCGCACCACCGCGTTGTGGGCGGACTGGACGAGCAGAGAAGGGCGAGCAGGTGATTAGCTTGATTAATTAATCATTTGGATGGATTGACAGGAAGTATGTGGCTGCGGTAATGGCGCCGCATTTTTACGATAGGGAGAAGGGTTGTAGCAGAAAACTGAATGATTGCGGTGTCGAGTAGCGCTTGTAAGCTGATGGGTTCGGTTGGTGCTAATAGGAGATCCACATTCCTGCGGAATGTGAGACGCTGGGTTTCTGCAACCCTAAACCTGTGGTGAATTTGGTTCAAACTCAATGAAAGTGCTGGAATCAAAAATGTTTAACTCAATAAAAGTTAAGGAATCAGAATAAAATCGGGACTCAAATTCGCGCATTGGAGACGAAATAATGTGAGATGTGTGTGAGTTGAATGTGATTAGCACTCGGCGCGAATTTGAGTCCCGATTTTATTCTGATTCCTTAACTTTTATTGAGTTAAACATTTTTGATTCCAGCACTTTCATTGAGTTTGAACCAAATTCACCACAGGTTTAGGGTTGCAGAAACCCAGCGTCTCACATTCCGCAGGAATGTGGATTACTTTACTTTCATTGACGCGAAGCGTCTGTCGAAATCAAAACGTTCAATGAAAGTGTTGACCCAAGGTAGGTGTGCGCACGAAGAAAAAATTTCACTGTCGAAAAGGACTACTGTATTTGAAACGTACAAAAGTTTATTGATAAACAGCCGGAAATGGTAAAAAAAACTCTCCACAAACCGTATGGTAAACGTTCGAAAATGGATTCAGACTTACCCCGAAGCCACCAGAAAGTTGAATTAAAAGTTTGCAAAAATCGGCAAAAATGTTTGCTACGAGGAGGATACGAACCACCGACCTTCAGCGGTCAAGCCCACAGCACTGCCTCTACACCAGGAAGCCATGTGAGATGAGGGAGACGAGTAGACTATCTCTATCGCCCTCTTCCCTCACCGTTGCAATCGAAGCGCGCGCAATTTTTCAAAGTATAGGGACTCTATAAGGGTAGCTCCTCCAGGAATGCACCTAAGCTCCCAGTTTTGAAAAGTGAACCTTAGAATTAGCTTAGAAGCTTAACGGCAAAAACTGGGGAGCTTAGGTCAACGCCGCAGTGGTGATGGAAAATAAAGTGCGTGGTGAAATGTTCACTATTGAGGTACATGCCCTGAGGCGGCCGTTTGAGCTAAGGCCACAATAGTCTACCAGTAGCTTCCCCACCCCATGGGACTAACTTCTGTCAAGTTTGGTGAGCTTAGGTGCACTTTGGGCAAAACGCCTACGCCCCCTTCGGGGGCGGCCAAAAATAAGGCGGGAATTTTTGGCGGTTCGTCCCAAATTGCTGTGGCGCTTCGCGCCACAGCTAATAGGTTACGAGTTGAAATAGATTGGCAAGTAGTATGTCTCCACCTCATCGTTTCTACCTGCGCCGCACCACCGCGTAGTGGGCGGACTGGACGAGCAGAGAAGGGCGAGCAGGTGATTAGTGTTAATTAGCGTTAAAATTAGGCAAATTCTGAAGATGGTGATCCTGGTAGATTGGTGTAGAGGGGTTAGGAGATATGAGGATTGCGTTGAGCTGCAGTAATAGGAAGGATATTATGAGCGCATGAAAAACAAAATGATCGCGGTTTCGAGTAGCGCTTGTAAGGTGATGGGTCTGGGTAGTTCCGATAATAGTTCCCGTTTGAGTCGAAGGAAAAAATGACCATCATCGCGCAGTCCGCGTATCTCTTGTAATGGATCGTTTAGCTGAATCAGGCTATTTTGCAAGCGCGTTTCGAAATTCCTCTTTCCGTTTTACTCTCTTCTTCTGTTTATCATTATTCGTTTTTATTAAGTTTATTCAACATTATTGATCAATTGATTCTCCAGTCGTTGCTCCCTTTATCATTACTGGTTTTATTACGTTTATTAAATATTATTAATTAATTATTTAATTAATTATTCTCCAGTCGTTGCTCGCTGGACCTCCTCTCGGACGCCGTCGCCGTCTCGTCGTCCTCATCGTCGTCGTCTGCGGGGTCGGCTAAGGTGAGGGGACTAGAATAGTTAGAGTGTGCCTGAAATTGGTTGTAAGATAGTGAGAAAGAGTGGTGAATCTCTATTACAGTCAGTTTTTTAATGTTGCAGCAAAAATATAATAGTGGTTGATAGCCGGTTCCTTTGATTTGACTGCCTTTGAACGTCTAATATCGCAAAAAATAAACCGTTCCGCTTATCATTCCACCCTGTAGATTTTCAGCTATTGATTGCAGGGCTCTCAGACCTTGGCTAATGTGCTTAGTCGTTTCCTACGAGATCTATTAGCAATACCCGAGAAGATTGAAAATTTAGGGATAATCAATAATGCACTAGCGAATTAAATGTTCCGTATTGTGCGCTAAACGCAGTATTATCTAAGCTGAACATTCAAATTGCACAATACATTCTAAAATAACCGAGCATGTGACAAACTGCATTTTTTTACCCTATCTTATGATATGATACCTCTTTCTCAGATGACGTCATCCCACCACCTACCCCATCCTCCTCCTCCTCCCTCCATTCCTCCTCTCTCCGCGCTGGCCGCCCTCTGCCCGTCGACGTCGACGTCCATCGAGACGGAGGAAGACGACGAGGAGGACGAGGGAGCACTGAGCAGTCCCGCGAGCAGCGGATACGGGAGGTACGGTAGATGTATTGATTGGTAGATGCAGTAGAGGATGGGTTATTGTAGATCAGTCACTTGTGCTAGAAAAATTGAAACAAGACAGTCGAACGAGCTTGAATGATAGGCCTGAAACAGAGAAGCGCAAGATTGTTGTTTGGTGTTGGATAGCTGCTGCTGATTAAGTTTCGCGCCTTCAGATTTATTATGATTGGTGAGAGAAACATGACAATTGAAGCTATTTTCGAAATTACTTTGGTACTGTATTGAGACTTGATAATCAATACTACTGTAGATCAACGACGTCCGAGAGCGAGGATCTGCGCGCGACGGCAGTCCGATTCCGCGCACTGGCCAGTGTGCCCTCAACGATAACGACGACGGGAAGAGGCGGAAGACAGGCGGGAGGCGCTGATGGTTCAGGAGGAGTGGGAGGAGGTGGAGGATCGCCCCTGTCGAGGTACGGTTGATCGAGGATGAGGACCAGATGAGGAGATTGGTGCTGTAGAATGTATTCAACCCGGACAATGTTCAAGATTGCACAAGTGCTAGTCGGCAACAACTTGAAGCTGTAGTGGAACCAGAGTGTGGCGGGCGTGCATTCAAAAGTCTGAATTTTTAATTTTGTGGAATTCTCCAGCCTGCCGCAGATAGATTACTATCGATGCAGCATACGCGCTATGTCCTAGTTCTGAAACGGGAACATGAATAGTACGACATTTTTTTCTGCACACAAGGCATGCACGTCTACTTCTGTTAATGAACATGACCGCAACACAATAATAGCTGATCAATATTAGCCCATCCACAGTATCTCCACTTACAGTATGCCGCGGCACCCGTTCCTGACGGCGATCGGCCGCTTCCTGCCCGTGGACGACATCGAGGAGCTGGGCTCGCTCGGCGAGGGATTCTTCTCGGTGGTGGATAAGGTACGGTAGGGAATGGAATATCGATTGGAGCAATTTCAGTGGGGCACGGTATTGTTCGATGTAGCGTCATAAGAGGGTTCGGTTTGTATGGTATGCAGTGATTACGGTGAAGGTACGGTATGAATTGGGTTGGTTTCGTAATTGGTCTCAGACTGTTTGGATAATCGTGGGAGCACTTGAGCGGTATCATGGCTAGGCGTTCTCAATAGTGTTAGTGAGTGTTAGTCACTGATGTTGTCATGATCAGACCCTTCTCCACGCATAGAGTCACATATTTGGGTGTTTTTTCCACAGTGGTTAGCGATCAGAGATCTGTAGAATTTTCGCAATGACGTAGCGAGGAATTTCATGCGGAGTCTGAAATGACATGCAAGGAATGCAAGAGGGTGAAATAACTGATAAGAAACAGAAGGGAGGCAGGTCGGCACTTCTGTACTTCTTGGCCCAGCCATTCTCAATAGAGCATTCTATCCCTACCCTTCTCATTCCTCGCCTCACTTCTCAAGCAGAACGGTTATAGAGAGGGAGACCCTGGGCCAAAAAGTACAGAAGTTCCGGCAGGTCAAAGGTCGCGAAGGGGCTGACTATAGTCTACAGACGGAGGGGTATAGATGTTGAGATGTCATGGAAAGAGATTAGAAGGCGATTACATGAGACAAGTAAGTATAGTGATATAGGGAGGAGAGGCTTAGCGATGATTCTGTGGTTTTCGAAAATAGTACAGATACAGATACAGATTTATCCTGACATCAGGCAATGGGCCTGCAGGACGCAACTTTAGGGAGGGGATAGGGATCTTCGTACTCAAAGTGTCGTTGGGTCAAGGGATGGAATATTCTTACATTTATCTTCTCAATTGATAGTCGCACTTGGTCGAGATCGTTTGAGGCGTGAAGTAGATCATCCAGCCGCCGAAGTCCG
>LS493799.1:164252-177320 GCA_900490845.1 Pristionchus japonicus | reverse complement strand
CCAAAACTATATAAGTGCTGGTTCTCATTTCTCTGGTTCAGTCCATCGCTCTCCTATCGGAGGAGAGGGAGGGGAGCATTCGCCCCCGCGGACTTGGTCTCCTCCGAGAGGGGAGACCGCCTCTCCTCTGCAGAGGAGAGGAAGAATGAGGGGGAGGGGGAGAGGGAAATAGGAAGACCACCTAAAGTGCATAAGCGCCTGTGCTCTTGTTCATAGTGAGATGAGGGTTTGTGTTCTAGGAAAGATTCAAAGCAGAATGTTGCTGAAGCACAAGGTGTGTTATCGCGACGCGGATAGATCATAGGTTTGAGGTTGTTGAACTGAAGCAATTCATGGGGTCTACCGTGTTCGAAACTACGCCATCTATCAATGACTAATTATATGTGTTGCAGGTGCCGCAACCTCCCCGTCGACTGCTGCGACTCTTCCTCTCGAGGGGGCGGAGCTTGGCCTAGCGATGCCGACCAAGTATTCGTCGTGGCCGAAGCGTCGCGAGTCGCGCATCGTCCGTCAGGAGTCGCTCGGTCTCTGCCGCAGCCGCAACGCGACCGCGACGCGCGAAGGACGCGCCGCCTGTAGCATACTGTGATACCGATTACCGTATCACTCTTTCCTCCCTGTATACTGTGTATAGTAGTGTGCTCGTTTTTTCCGGCCCGTTGTAAGTATGCCTTGCTCTCCTCCCTCTTGTCATATCGATTTGTGCTCCTGATTGGAACGAGAAGTCTGCTTGATTTCTTATCAGTGAGTCCGCCGTCCCTTTCTCAATCCCTTTCACCCCCTATCATTATCACCATTTCTTCCCGCCGTGATTCATCGATTGCTCCCTTTTCCTTCCATAACGATGTTTCTTCCCCGTCTTTCCTACGTTTCCCATTCACCCTTTCGACACAACACACCACACTAGGCTAAACTAAGCTAAACTGACACCATTCGACGGATAGCACCTAATTTTTTGTTCTGTTTCATTCCTCAATCGTATTCCCGCCCTTCCTCCTATGTGATACGGTACGGTACTCTATTGTCAACGAGTATCGATTATTGCATCATTCTGTAACCCAAATCCTCCCCTATTTTGTCTGCTTCTTTTTCAGAATCTCAATTTATTGCTCTATGATACAAATTCGAGTCGGGCCGTGATCTTGTGTTCATTCATCCATGTAGATATTCCGCAGAAGTGCCCTATTATCGATTTTCCATCCTCTTTCTTGCATAACACTGTGTGATATACGGTAGTCATCCAGTTGAGACCTCCTCACAATAGCTTTAGTCATTCAGATAACCGTATGCCGCATGCGTATGCATTCGAACGAACCGCCTCCCTGTAGCGTTGAGCATACTTCGTTGGTTAGTATCTAATCGTTTTATCCTCCTGTCATTGCTCACCCACCCCTATTTTGCTCCCATCTTTTTATCGTATCTTTCCCTTATTAACTCGTATGCAACGGTTAGAGAACGCGAACAGCTGAATAAATTATTGATTCTGAACTCGCTCCGGATATGTGTTGTTATCTTGAAAGGTATGAAGGAAGACCTGCACGGAAGAAAGCATACACATGAGAATTATACACGATCTTGAAAAAAAGCAAGAGCTAATATGAAAATATAAACGGATTAATAAATAAAAGAAACAGTTTGTGATGTTGTACAATTACGGTAGCTCACGGTTGCACTTTACTATTGATCAGCGATTGCGAAACATTCTAGAAGCTTCCATGTACTTTCGTTTGTTTTCTTTGTTTTGCACCTGTTACTGATCTTTTTTTTTCGCGTGAAGTTGCGCAAAACGCTTCCCATTGTGTGGTGCGGCAATTTTGTATAGGCCGTTGTTTCATGAAACACCGGTGTACTCCGTTCACACACATTTTCTATTTACTATTTTTGTTGCTGAACGATTGATTTGCTAGTTGCTAACAATTGCTAATTATTTTCTCTCTCCAGGCGGCACTCGCCTATGGTGAAGTGCATCCACGAGTTGGAAGGGACTGCTTGCCGAATGGTGAGTTGTTTTCTTTTTTTATACCGAAGCTTAAATTAGGATGGCGCGGCCTCGTTCATCACTTTGTCTTGTTCCTTGGCCATTTCCGGAGTTGTGCATAGTGTTTAATTGCAAATCCATTCAAAATACGTACTGAAGCGAGTTCTGGGCAGTCTCTAGCCTTTCGTACGAAAATGATTCACTTTGGGGCTTGAGTGATTCGTTGTTTCACGCCATCGATAGAGTTCTGAAATGTCAAATCCCAGGAAAAGGCAGCAGAGAAGCGAAAGGAGAAGAAGAAGAAGGCAGGCAAGGATGCGAAGGAAGAGTGGGTCCCGAAGTCGATTACTGAACTCAAGGAGGGCGAGAAACTGGTTAGTCACTCATTATTTTTAAAGAAATGATTACAACAATGATCCATCGACGGCTGAGGCTTGACTCGCACGAAAATGTGGAGTTGGAATGAGACTGCTTTGAATTGTCGGTGAAACCTAAATGAAACCGCGGCTCGTATTCTTTGCCAAACTTCACAAGTACAACAACGAGGCATTAAATAATTAATTAATTAATTAATTAATTAATTAATCGCAGCTCCTCCGGCCGCTTCCGATGCACCTCGAATCGCTGGTGACCTACTTCGCCGCCTCCTACAAGGCGAATCCGAGAGAGGTCAGTTGGCGAACTGAATAGTGGTGGTTGAGACGTCAATACACCTGGTCGAATGTCACACGAACTTGCTATCACGATGTTCCGAGAATTACGTTTGATCTGAGTGGCAGTTTTAGAGGCCGAGAGCAAACAGTGTCCTGAAGCTGCGAGAATTGCGTTTCACAGGCTTTATGAGGGGCGACTATTGGTGTTGCAAGCGATACCCTTGTCTAGTCTCTGTGTAAAACAATCACTAACAAAAATCATGCTGCTTTGGTAGCTACCAATGTGTTTGACCAATGATAGGTGATGCTTAATTAATTAATTAATTAATTAACTAATTAACTACGCTAATTGCAGACCGAGGAGACGGTGGGTGGCTGCCTGGCCAAGGCATTCAACGAGCAGATCGCCGCGTCTGGCACGGCCGAGGTTGGTTAAATAGTTAATTGGTTAATATTTATTAATTATGAGTTTGAATAAGAAGAGTTAGTGGCGTTAAATAGGGAGACTAAAGCCTCAAGTGCGTTAGGTTTCGCATTAGAAGTTCTTTTTTATGGCTTCGTCATTGCAATTAAAATGTCTAGGACACCCCACTCTTACAAGGCGGCCTGGAACTGGAAATAGACAGGATCATCGCCAGTCGTGAAACGGTAGCGTTCCGAGGGGCACTAGTTAGCTGCAGTGGTCGACGATTAACTAATTAACCTAATTAGCTTAATTAATTACCCCAATTAAGGCCTCCTACCCGCTCATCTACTGTCGTCCATGCGACATCGTCTTCGACAGCCTCGACACGTTCTACGATCACACCCTCACGCACGACCACGCGGAGGCCAAGGAAGTGAGTAACCTGGGGGAGGGGGGAAGGTGCACGCTAGGAACGCCGGGTTTGAGTTTATGCCCTCGTTTGCTCAGCTTGTATCCTCGTGAGTTTTGGTCCGTGGCAGCAGAATCGATAATGCACGCGTTAGGTGTCCGTTTGTTTTGAAAAATTAGATTGATGTAATTGGTGACTTCCAGTTGCACCCTTTCGACTTATAGTCACGACTGCTCTGTTTTCAATCGCTTCTGAGCAGTCGCTGGAACAAATTTAATTTTAACAAGAAACACGACGAATGACTGCTCCAAACATAGCCTTGACCACTTGATGGATATTTGAAACCTGGAACGTGGTATCATTTGATCCATTACATTTCCAGAATGACTCAATGCCGCTGTTCGAGGAAGTCGGCGACGAGGTCGAGCTCACGATGAACCAGGATCTCGCGAGGTTACTAATTAGTTTAATTAATTAATTAATTAATTAATTAATTAGGGCTTCTGTCTGTCCTGTTCCTTCGCTCCATCGACATCATTAGTGGTATTATGTAATTAATTGATACCGACTACAGGGAGTTCATGGGGCCGGCGCTGCTAGTCGAGATTGAGGAGGAGAAGAGGCGAGAAGCGGAGACGAGCAAGGATGGAAAGAGTGAGGAAGAGAAGGAGGAAGGAGAGGGAGAGGGAGACGGAGAGAAGGAAGGAGATAAAGAAGAAAAGAAGGATGAAGGGGAAGAGGAGGTGAAGGAGAAGCCTAAGGAGGTGAGATGTAGTATTTTTAGAAATGGATTTTTGAGGTAGATTGAGAAAACAAAGATGGGAAAACTTTTGGTGATGGGCTGAAACGCAATTCGCACTTGGTGAGCGCACTAGAGGTAGAAGAAAGGTGTAGAAAAGGACGAAAATTATGAAGGGGAGGAGGTGAATTAGAAGCGGATGGAGGCGTGATGGATTTTTATTTTTCGAAGTGTCTGTGTCTGGAAAATTGAGAAAACAAAGCTGCTGGTCCTTTAATCGGTCTACTGAAACGTCATTCGTGCTTTTTATGAGCTGTGTCTAATCAGTTTTCTGGTGTGTAATTCGAATTACTGACCGCCATGTTATTGGTCGCGCAGTAGATCGTAGACACTTGATCGATTCCCAAAACCCTAATCATTTTGGTAGCTTAAAATTGCAAAGTATCTGTGTAGATGACTGTATTTGTTTTTCCCTCGCACTCCAAGTGCAATTGTTTCGTTAGTAATGCATCTTCTCTTAACTGATCTCCGAAACGCAAGTCGTCAAAATATTATGCTTTCCGACGTTCACTGCGCGAAATAATTGCAACACTTGCAATGCAACTCTGTTGGAATGTTCTGTGAAGCAGTCGCTCTGGGTGAATTTTGGATACTTTCTCATCGTCTGGGGATTGTATTGAAAGCGCAACCGCACCACAAACTAGGCTGATCCATGGTCCGATTACCCCTTCAAAAATGGTCTATGCAACCCACATTTTGGACTTTTTGATGAAAAGCAACCAACATTTTTGGCTTTTTTGTAGGTGAGAAATAGGAAAAAATTAAAAGCTACACACATTTCGGACTTTTGTGTGGTGAAAAGAAGAGAAAAATGTGAAGCAACCCACATTTTGAGCATGCTCATGACCTAAGTAATCGGACTCTGGGCTGATCCCTTGAACCCAATTAGGCAGGGTTTCAATCATGTATATTATCTTCTCCAGGAGAAGCTGGTGGGCGCGATCCTCTCCTCGCTCACGCCCAAGGACATCGTCGAGTACCGGCTGCGGGTGAGTGTTACTGATTCAGGGGTTACGGTAGTCTAATAGGGCTACGGTAGCTAAGTGCATCGTCGAGCACCGGCTGAGGGTGAGTACGGTGGCCTACTGTAGGGTTACGGTATCGAGGGAATGCCGTAGATTCTGAGGATTTTCTTCTCTAGAGCACTGACTGGGGGTGAGAATGTAATTATTTTCGACTCCAAATCAAGCGATGATTGGATTGGCCTTGAAACTTGCCTTTTCACAGTGTCGTTGAAACACAAGGATTGTTTCGGACTATTTTTTATATATTTTTTCGCCGCTTACTTCTTTCCGATTAGGTTTGCGATAGCGTGTTCTTGTGTACGTCTTGAAACCTGATTTTACCCTGTTCTTCGAATCTAGAAAAAGGCATTTCAGCAACGCCCGTGCGCCGAGTGTTCGCGCATCTGGGAGGAGTACGGCGAACTGATTGCGAACACGACCGGAGACATGGCCACCGAGGTACGCGGGAATGCGGATTTAGAAGATGAGAAAGGCCCATGCTGGCTGGACACGGAGGTACGGTAGGGGTATTGATTAGCTACGGTGGGAAACAGAGAGATTGGGGGTACGGTAGATGATTAGTCGCGGTAGGGTACGAGGTACGGTCGGGGGATTGCAAACTGGAAGTACTGTAGGGAACGGTGGAACAAAATATCGATCAGTTGCTGATTGTGAGGCAGAGTAAAAGGTGCTTGTACAATGAGTATCGGTAGGGGTACGGTAGATGATGCTATTGATTGGTTAATCAACCATCGATTAAGTTCGCCTTCCGCTGCCACCCGATCCACCCGTGCGTCACGCTGCTCAACGTCACGCTCGAGTGCTTCCGGACGAGTCTGAGCGCGGAGAGTGACGAGGTACGGTATTGATCGATGACTGTACGGTAGGTAAGGATTATCGAGTACTGGAATGGAGTGAAGGGGGGCTGATGGGATTTGGGCATGCTGAGCTTGTGCTGCACCACTGTCATTTGAGGTGCGGGCATTAGGAGGTTTGACCATAGGTTAACGGAGTGTGAAAATGAAGTGAGACTCAATGCATGCTCGAGTGCTTCCGGACGAGTCTGAGCGCGGAGAGTGACGAGGTACGGTAGGGTAGGGGTATCGATTACTGAATGGAGCGCTTCTGTGAGTTTGTGGAGGGCATGACATCTCGGCGACGAAATTTCGGCAACGACGTTTAAAAAATACAAATATGTCGCTGCATACTTAGTTTACAGACAATTTCAATAGCAAATGAAATAAGTCTGCTCAACTTGATTAATGCACGATGATCTTGTGTTACGCATCTTCTACAAGTCCGCAAATACTCAATAACAATCGATTATCTGCTTACTCTGTTGAAAATGCCAATTTGTTGCCTTTGCGCGAATAGGTTTGCTTTCGTGTCTCTCGTTTCACGGGGTCTTCTAGTCTGTACACGACAGCAGTTTACCGATCTGTGATTGCTCTCATGTAGAAGACTAACTAATTTTTAATTTTATGGATTAAGTTGATTTAGAGGAACAGAACGAGAGTCTCATTCTGATCAGATGTTGCGTAGCTATTAGTTTAGACTGCAAGAACGAACAATTGCGATCGAAGAAGTTGAGATAACAAAACAATTCAACTCCTCTCATCGCACTCGCTTTCTGTGCTGATCTAGTGTTGCGAAATGCTCACAAATTCTTTGAGTGGTCTTCGTCCACAATGCATTTCCCTGATGAAGTCTAAAATAATTTAATTTACGAAAAACGAGCTATCACAGCATCGCTGCTACAGTATGTACTACCGTAACCCCCTCTATCCTCAGGCGACGCGTGCGTCCGCGCGCTCGACCAAGTACCCGTCGCGCGAGCTGCTCAAGGAGCTGTCCAACGAGCTGGAGTTCGAGGTCTCAGGTACGGTGGAGGGTTACTGTAATAACGTAGGGATACTGTACGCACGGAAGCTCCGAAGGTGTAAAGAGAACTTATTGTAAAGAGAACCGCCCATTGCAGGCGAAAACGATTCATGAAGATAGGCTGCCGCTGAAACAGTAATAGTTCTGGTTCCTAGAATGTACGATGCCTATTCCAGTCCCGCTGACGATGGGCGACCGCCACGCGTACGCCTGCACCGAGAACTACCAGGTACGGTGGATTATCGATTTTTCGAGTACTAGAACTCCTCTTTTGCCACGCACTCCTGTACATGAAAAGAGTTTTCTAATTTGAAAGTATTTACTTAATAGTTTATAATTGAAGGTGGCGATGCACTGCCGTGCGGACGAGGTGCGCGCGATCTACGACAAGTTCATGGACGGGTGCGCGAAGAGGGATGAGGTTTGTCTTTGTATTCTTTTCTTTTTGTTGGTAGAACGTGCGAAGCGTTAATTGAAAGTAGTGGAGGAAGAGAATTATGAGGATGGCCTGGAACGCAAACAATGAATGATCTCGTTAGTTCTCCTCCATTTTCAGAAGGGCGGCGCGTTCTGCTACAATAATTTTGACACTAACCGAGCTCCACACGCAATAATTTCTAGAACATAGGATCCGAATAACATAGTGTCCTGAACCATAGAGCTGAAGTACCTGAAGTTACAATGACAGCTCCTCCATTTCCAGAAGAGCTGCGCGTTCAGCTGCGACATCTGCCGCGTGACGCTGCCCACGTCGCGTGCGTTCAGGCTGCACATGCTGTCGGAGGCGCACGATAAGAAGGTACGGTAAGAGGATACGGTAGGTTAGTGTACAGCACGCGGCAGGGGTTTTTCAAAGTCAATGTCACGAATAATTTCTATATGAACGTTCGATTGAAGTAGAGGAGCATCTATGTGAAGCAGTGCTGCTCTTCCTCACTCCCTTGCAAGTTTCACCTCGGTGATTGGGTGGAGCGTGGGATGCTTATCACCGTGACAATAGGCCATGCTTCAATTCCTCTCTCGTGTGGCGTGAAAAATATAATTTGCTAATGGGGAAGGATGATAGCTTTGCCATATCACGTGATAACTTGCAACGGTTGTGTGTTGTTTGGTCTGTTGTTGTTGATCTCATGAGACTGGCAGGGACTGAGGTCAACCTTTGATCTACCCCTCGTCCTCTCTTCCCTGCTCCCCGATATCGATCGATTGACCCCCCTTCCCTTCTCTCTCTCTCTCTGCAGATGGGCAAGGCTCCCGTGCGCCAGTCCGACCTCTACAACCCGCTCTGCCAGATGGTCTGCTTTATCGACGTGAGTTCCCTTTATTGATTGGGCGATTACGGTAGATCAGGGACATGGCGGGGCAGGTTGAGGGCAGAAACGGTAGGGCGTGGGCTTTGGAGGAGGAAGTGTTTCATTAATCGATAATGGGTTACGGTAAGAGTATGCCGGTACTGTCAATCAATCAATAACCTCTCAGGCGGTCTCGCTCATGGTGCGCAAGAGACAGAAGAAGATTGAGAAGAAGGAGGAGAGGAGGGAGGAGAAGAAGGAGAAGCAGAAGGAGAAGGAGAGAGAGAAGAAGAAGAAGGAGGCGGAGGTGGGTGGATTGGGGATTGTTAGGGTAGGGAAGGCCAGGTGAATTGATGACGGAGGTGTAGGAAAGATGTTAGCTCGACGTTGAAGCATGAGCGCATAGAGGCGCAATGGTTTAGTGAGATTTATTTTATGGTAGACTCAACTTAGTCGTCTAATTGTCTAGAAAGATTCAGCACCATGTTTAGCATAGAGGTGAAGCGCAAAATCCGAATTGTGGTGGAAACGGAGATTCTACAGCAATTGCGTGCATGTTTCACGGGGAGCTCAAGAGGTTAGGCGTTGACTAGCAGTTGGTGATAATCTCAGACGCAATAGGCTAATGCCAATAGTGTAAAAATTATCCTTTTCATGCAATTGTTGTGCGCAAGCACGCCCATGTTTCATCGTTTCATATTCGTTGAGGCAGTCCAATCGGGGGAGATTTTTCTTCTCGGAAAAAATCAGTAGTCTTTGGAGGCTGTAGTATCATTATGCAGCGTAGGCACGCACGTGTTTCATCGGCAATGGATAGCCAATGGGTAGGTGCGCATCGCTCCCTATCTACTGTTTGAATCAGTTGCCATTGCAGGCCCAGAAGCTGTTCCATCAGCGGTTCAAGGCGCTTTCCAAAGTGAGACATAGCACCGAAACAATGCCTGTGTTCGTACCCGTAAACTGCATGTTTCACCAACCATTCATAGCTGCTGGCGTAGCTCAACAAGCAATGGACAGCACTCTAGGTCTTCACCAAATCAATCAGCAGCCGCACTCCCATGTCTTTTTCTCTTGTGAGATGGTCCTAGTTCGATGCATGTTTGAGCAAGCACTTTCGTACCCTTTCGTGCCAGTGATCGCTCGGCACTTTCCGACATGAACTAATAAGTTGCACAACATGACCTGCACCCTGCACAATTTGTGTGTTCAGAGTTTGTGGTTGCACGATTGCTACATGTTTGATCAAGCATGCATAACGACTAGAGCACATTTATGAGTGATTGAGCTGATCGAGTTGTTCCTGTCCAAAAAAGTTTCATCGGAAGCCGTGCTCCTTTGTTTCAGTGTGCTACGGAAAGTGTCAGATAACCAGTTCGCTGCACGTTTCACCTGACGCTCATTGTTGTTTGAGCAGGTTGACGAGTGATTATCCTCTCCAGCTCTTACTAATAATTCATGTTCCAGGCCCAGCAGCCGGCCTCGCCCGCGACCAAGAAGGAGCCGAAGAAGGAGAAGGTGGATGGAGGGAAGAGTAAGGAGTGCAGCTGTGAGGAGAAGATGATAAGGGAGTTCGCAAAGGAGCTATTGAAGAAGGCGGAGGAAGAGATGAAGGCGACGGGAGAGAAGGGCAAGGAGTGCGAGTGTGTGAAGTGTGAGATAGAGGAGCTTGCGAAGGAGAATGAGAAGATGAAGAAGGAAGTGGAGGAAGTGGTGAAGGAGAGGAAGGAGATGGAGAAGGAGATCGAGGAGGTAAAGGAGAAGATCGATGAAGTGAAGAAGCAGCAGAGGAGGGAGAGAGGGGTGAGTATCGAACGTGTCGAAAGCGGTGGCAAACTTTTTGACTAGTAGGCAGTGAAAAGCAACAGATCAGCTACATGCTTCCTTATATTTCGATCGTTAGTCTCGCAATTTGTTTTGTTTTGTTTGTCACGGTTGTCACAGAAGGAAACATTGAAATCCTCGCACAAGTTCAACCTTACCGACGCGGCGAAACTCAAGTGAACAGACCCGAAAATTGTAGAACATTCGAATCAATAATTCAATTACAGAGCATGCCGCCGGTTCGATACGAGCTCGACCCTCAGCTCCCGGCCGGATTCACCAAGGACTACAGGGTACGGTAGAGTTATTGATTGGTTACGGTAGTGTTATCGATTGGGTACGGTGGAAAGCGAATACGGTAGGATTACGGGACGTTTTGTCCATACTTATCGATCCGCTTCTCAGGGCTACCTCGTCTATCGGGCGATCGATGAATCGCAGACGAAAGTGATCAAGGTACGGTGGGGATACGGTAGTCAGGGATATTGATCAGTATTGATTATCGATTTTTTTCAGGTGATTCGTCCCGAGCGCACGGCTGCACAGAAGGCCGAGGACGAAATCGTCATCAGTGTCTGACCTACCCGTTGACCCACCGTACTCCCCTCTACCGTATCCCGCTATCACCTCATACCGTATCTCACACGGTATCTCGACAAGAATACCGTGTGCCCAGTGTCGTTCACCACAGATTTCCCGCTTTGCATTGCCAGTTCACCTGTGAATCAGGTCCTAAGATGATACGTATAATAATTGCTAAAGCATACGTAGTAGTTCAAAGTATTTGTTTGTTTGTGTTTTCCTCGACCTTAAGCTAGGGTCTTTATAGTGTCCAGTATGTTCGCGTTTTATTTCGAAGTGTTTTGCAACGCATGATGGTCTCATTTTTATCCCGCATTCAAGAAACGGCATAAAGCTTTTAAAAAATATTGATGCTGATCAGCGGAAAGTCAATGCGTTGATGGCGCAATGCTCTATCTGATAGGCTTAAGCTTAAGCTAAGGCTAAGGCTTAGGCTTAAGGCTAAGGTTAAGCCCGAAGTTAAGGTTGACCGCCATAATGGACGACGACGACGCAATGCTAGATTGCGTGCAGATCACGCCGGAGCACATCCGCGCGAATGGGTACGGTAATTGATTGGGACCAGAGGAGTACGATGGATCGATAATTGAGGGAAAAGCTGGTTCTGGCCCTGAAGGACCTATAGTGCCACTTATGTTAGCGAACTCCTTTACACCACTCTGCACGCGCCACGATGGTGTTTTAGGAAAGACGACGTTTCCCATAACGCACCACTCAATCGCACTCGCTTACAGTACTCTGCACACGACGACGTTCGCGGGCATCGGCGAGCTGGTCGATAACTCGGTGGACTCGAAGGCGAAAAATGTGTGGATCGACAATTGTGAGTGCTGGAATACGGTGGATGGGGGTACTGTAGAGCTTGCTTTGGAAGGGGTCCTCCGAATTCGAAAGACAGCCGCCATGGACAGCAGGGTTGGGCATTTTACGGTCTCTTATTTCGCAGTGCTCTTTCGCCAGACTGACAAAGCGATAGCGCATGGAAAGGTGAGAGAGCGTGCAAATGTCGCCCAACCCTGATTGAGAGGGAATGCCCATTCTCCCCATTCATGCTTCACTTTCCGACCATTGCTCATATGTTTCCTTGCAGGTACGATCAGAAGGACGCTGCCGGACGGCTCGGTGATCACGATCCGCTACATCGTGGTGAAGGATGATGGAAGTGGCATGGATAGGTGAGGGCGACGTTTGATAAATCGCACCACTTGGCGCACCATGCACATCATGTTTCGTTTGGCGATCTCTTCATAGTAAAAGGAAGACATGATCCTACAATCGTACAGTACATACTCCTGCTTCTGCATTTTTATTTTGTAAATCAATAAATTCTTACAGGGAAGAGGCGCTCAAGACGATTCTCGTCGGTTTCTCGATGAAGCGCGGCGACTGCCAATCGATCGGCCAGTTCGGCAACGGACTCAAGAGGTACTGTATTTCATCGATTGATTAGTTGGGATTTATCGGTGTTGTATTGAAAGAGCAATGGTGGGCACATTGATGTCGTCGATGGCGTGGTAATTAATTACTCATCTCTAATTAATCAGTTACTTAATTGAGTGGCTCGGTGCTGATAATTGCTTACGATTAATTAGTCATTTAATTAATTAATCAATTAGCGTATCTAATTAATATATTTACCAGTGGCTCGATGCGTGTGGGAAGCACGATGCTGATGGCGACGCGGAAGAAGCGCGAATTCACCCTGTTGATGATATCACTCAAGTACCTGGATACGGTGAAGAACAACAAGGTGAGGGTTGGGTGCTAGATGCGCCGGGTAAGACATCTCAAAATTGGTTGATGAAGATTCTTGGGATTCTACTAGTATCTTCCTGTAGGGCAACGCCCCTTTGAATTAATACAGCTAAAGCAGAGCTCTTACCCATGTTCTATAATTAGTTATCGCGGTTTTGGAGTGCAAGAGTACAGGGGATTAGGTAACCTTGTTCAATCAATATGTGATCAATTGGATACCGTAGAACACGTAGCGGGAGATTCATTTCCAATCAATCAATGAATCGACTAATCGTCTGTCAGTGCTACGTGCCGGTGATCTCGTACACGCTGGGCGGCGACAACAAGCTGCACCCGATACACGATCTGGAGTACCCCGACAAGGTACGGTAGAGTCAGTTTGCGATTGATCCGAGGTACGGTAGGAGTAATAAAGTCAGTTCACGATCGAATCGAGTACGGTAGCCAGTTTATGATTAGCCCGACACGTACGGTAGGAAGAATAGAGT
>LS493799.1:147696-164152 GCA_900490845.1 Pristionchus japonicus | reverse complement strand
GGGGGGGGGGGGGGGGGGGAAGGAGAGGGTAGCTGCTCCTTCATACCCTGCTGTCTTACGGCGAACGGGGTGGTGCTGAAGGAGGTAGAGGTATGACTGGAGAGTAGTTGGTCGGGAAACTGCAACGCTGAAGGTGGATGAAGGGGTACAACATGGGTAGGCGGTACGTCAGACTTCGGTAGCCTTCCCCTTCTTCAGGCGAAACGGGCACGGCCATCGCGGTGAGCGACCTGAAGCGTCTGGAGAACGACGAGTGAGCGTTTTTTTAAATTATTATTTTGATCGTCTACTGGTTGTGGTACTGGAAACCGGCCAGTTAACAGCTACTCGAACTTGGTTTGATTGGCGGTAGCGAACGAATTTATGTTCAAAATTATTATTTTTTCTATTTTTGTAAGTTCACATAGTAAACGATTGCTTCGCAGTTTCGAGTTGGTGGTGGAAAAGAACGATCTGGCTGTCGAGAACCGCGAGGCCGAGGGCGATGAACGGTTTGTTGTTGTTTTCACGATGTTGTTGTTATTGCTGTTGTTGTTTTGGCACGATAATCTTATTGATTGCATTTACCGTATCGCACCATCGATTACCGAAGTCCTTGCGCAGGATCTACCGTACCACAATTATCGATTTTCCAGTCAGTACCACTACCTCTCGCACTGGCTGCAGACGCTGTACTTCGACCCGAGGATCGTCATCTTTATTCACAACCATCAGGTAGGCTATCGTAGACTGATGACTACCGTAATCCTACCGTAACCCAATTTCCCGAAATTTTACAATAGTCCATCGTAATTAATGCATGCACATAATTGCAATCGAAAGATGATGATGACCTACCATAGCCCTACCGTAACCTTCTCCCCTGATCAGGTCCGTCTCCTGGACGTGCGTCGCTCGCTCGCCTCGCCCCGCTGGTCTCTGCTCGCGCCGAAAGGCATGGAACTGTTCGCGAAGCGGGAGAAGGAGGACAAGGAGAAGCAGATCAAGAGACGTGAGTAGAAGGGGCGCGTGCTAGACGCGCCGGGTTTGATAGAACGGAGGGTGGAGGGGGCAAGGAGTCGCGGAGCGTGAGAATCAGATCAAGAGACGTGGGTGCAGCCTCAAATGTGGGAGTCATTGGATGGTAGAGAGAGAGAGAGACGCACCGGGTTTGAGAGATGCAAGGGGTATGGAACTGTTCGCGAAGCGGGAGAAGGAGGACAAGGAGAAGCAGATCAAGAGACGTAAGTGGGACGCCCCGGGTAGTGGGGACTGCGTGCTAGACGCGCCGGGTTGGAGAGTGGGAGGCGACTTGGGATAAGGAATGGATGACACCAAACCAAGCTCCAGTTCAGCTTTGTTTCGAAAATAGTTGTGTTCCAGGATTTGTCTATAATTATTAATTAGTAACAAATTAATTAGAACACCGAATGTTGCAGTGAACGAGGCGAAGCTGCCGCTGCAGCAGCAGGAGCAGCGGCTGAAGGACAAGGTGATGTCGGTGGATATACGACAATCTGAGATGCAGAGGTGAGGCGAGGATGCGTGCTAGACGCGCCGGGTTAGGGACGGCGATGGTTTAATTTGCTTTAATATAATAATATTTAAAAATGCAGGGTGCGCCGTGACCTGGAGCGCAAGAGGGACGAGCTGAAGTCGTACGACGATCAGATTCTGAGAATCACCAACCAGAAGGCGGTCAGTAAAAGTGTTATGCTGTTTCGTAATCCGAACTGTCGGATCTTTCCTGACTCTGAACCATACCTGTCCACGCCGCCGGCGAGTGACCTTTTTGCACGCTGCCCGACCTGCGGTTTGCACGCTGCCAGACCACGGTGCTGCTACTATTTCCAGACCACGACCCTTGGTTCATGGTCCGAAAATGGAGCACAGAGCAGCGTGCAAACCGCAGGTCGGGCAGCGTGTAAACCGCAGGTCGGGCAGCGTGCAAAAAGGTCGCTCGCCTCCAGCCCTGGACAGGTATGCTCTGAACAATCGCCCTGCCGTCGCTCTTTTACTAATCAGCATAATTAGTTGAATTAGTTACACTAATTATTCCGAATTTTGTTTTGTGTCCCAGACTGTTAATGAATTGTCCTAATTAGTTTAATTAATTAGCATAATTTCGCAGTCCGGCGGCGCCGACATCAAGCTCTACTTCGGCATCGACGTCATCAACAGGAACAAGCCGAGGATCATCTTCTACTCGAATGGCAGGAGAATCCTCACCCAGCCAATGGACACGAAGAAGAAGCAGCTGTTCCAGTATGTTGTTTTGGTGTTATTGTTGTTGTTTTGGATGTGGCAAAAACAACAACAACACCCAAAAGTAGAAGTAGAAGGTGGTGGGGATCATCGAACGGAAAGAGAATCCTCGTCCAGCCGATGGACACGAAGAAGAAGCAGTTGTTCCAGTGCGTTGTTTTGACGGTGTTGTTGTTGTTTTGGGTGTTCGTGTTTTTTGAAACGCTGTTGTTGTTGTTTTGGAAACAACAGAGACAATAACACCCAAAAGTAGAAGTAGAAGGTGGTGGGGCGGAGGAGGATCCTCGTCCAGCCGATGGACACGAAGAAGAAGCAGTTGTTCCAGTGCGTTGTTTTGACGGTGTTGTTGTTTTTTTGGAACGCTGTTGTTGTTGTTGTTGTTGTTGTTGTTTTGGAAACAACAGAGACAATAACACCCAAAAGTAGAAGTAGAAGGTGGTGGGGAGGGAGAAGAATCCTCGTCCAGCCAATGGACACGAAGAAGAAGTCGTTGTTCCAGTGAGGGGTTGTTTTCGTGTTATTGATGTTTTGATGTAATCGGTGTTGTTTTGAGCTAAACAACAACAACATTACAACAACAACGTAAGGGTTTTTGTTGTTGTTTTGGTGTTGTTATTGTTGTTGTTTTATGTTCCCCTTTGCTTTGCAGCCAGGCGATGGGCGTCGTGTGCGTCGTCGACATCCCAGCGACGCTGCTGCATACGAAGCAGACGAGAGAGGTGCGGGGGTTGATTGATTGCTTGTTAATGACTGTTCAATGAAACCTAAAACTTCCAAGTCTTGAGAAAAGAAGGAAAAAAATTCGTTTTTGATAATATCAAGTTGATATGGAAAAAATAGAACAGGGGAGAGATGCTCGGGGATGAGTTCGTCGGCTTTTGATGAGAGCTCTCGAATGTTCCAGGGTTTTGCGAAATGATTGTGTTGTTTTCCCTTACTACTTTTTGATTTGGAAATTTTTACTACATGTGTGAGCTAATAATTTCCTGTTCTTCTCAAAATTTTGATATTTTCCTTGTAGCACTTCGAGATTCCATCCGAGTTCGACTTCGTCGTCAAGAAGATCAAGACCGCAGCGATTACTTACTTCACGTACATCGATAAGAAGTTCAAGACGCCCGAGTTCTGGTGAGTTGTTGTTGTTGTTGTTGTTGTTGTCATCATCGAGCACATTTCAGGCACGACCTCAGCTACGACAATTCGGACGGCGAGGACATTCCCGATCTGAGGTAGGGGATGATCTAGAAAAGGGAAATTCCTTATTTCGCATACTCTGCTATCGGTTAGAGCATACGTCACCACGTCATCGGCGACCCTAGACGTGCGGGATTTGCACGATCTGAGTTTGGAGAGACGAGAGATCGCGTGAAATGGAGAGGGTGTAATCGCTTATAAGCATTAAAATATTCTCAGGAAGCCGGGCATCCAGGAGAAGCTGTTCAACCTGATCAAGCAGGGCGGACGGCAGTGCGGTGAGACGATTTCATGACTTCCCGAGCTCTCTAGACGCGTCGGGTTAAAGTTAGCAGAGAAATGAGGGGGGGGGGGAGGGCTCCCAGGAAAGCCAGTAAGATTGGTTGCTAATCTTCAGCATGGTAATCATGAACCAGCAAAACACATGACCTCATAATCAGAAGCTGATTGGACAGTGAATGAAAATGTCTGGATTATTGTTTTTATTATTATTGCAAAATTTTTCATTACAGCAATCTGCGGCTGCTTCCGTCAGGTGCCGTACAGTGTGAGTTAATTTAATTCAATTTAATTTAATTATTATGCGTTTATTTTTTGCATTGATGTTCTGGCTGGTTTGCTGTGCGTCTATCATGTCAGAAAACGCACTAGGTTCCCGCAATCAGTTTGATAACTAGAATGATGTCGTTGTTGTTGTTGTTGTTGTTGTTGTTGTTGTTGTTTTCAATCTGACCTCGCCATTCCAGGATGGCGCCCTGCCGACGCAGCACCGCGCGCTGGAGAAGCCGATGTTCAAGTGCCCGCAGGATAAGAACGTCCGATTTGATCACAGTGAGTAGCGTGAAGTTCGCTGTTTTGGTCCAGGCTGCGACCGCTCGAAGCGAGCGCGCGGTCGGGAATGAGTGCCAGGAGTCTGTGAGAATAGCCTGGGCTACAACAGGGAAAAGCAGGGAAATTGCGACAACGTGAACTATACATTTTGATAAAATAAATAATAATCTAATTTTTTTTTCAGAATGCCTGCCGATTACGGCTGCGGAGGTTAAGTCGCAGGAGATCAAGTGGGTTAAATATTTTTTTGAAGATAAAACCCCTTAAATTTGTTTTTTTTATTATTATAAAAATTTAAAATGAATCAGTTCGTAATTCGCAGGAAGCTGGAGATGAAGGAGAAGTCGTACTACGACGGCAATGCGCCCGAACCGGTGAGTAGATAGAGAGAGTGCGAAACGCCGACCCGCAGTCTCTCCATTTCGCGCACTCTCTCTCCAGTTAGTGTGACGAGAGAATTCGTGAAATGGAAAGGCGTCGCCGCATTCGAAAATCTTCTTGGATACCTGGCCCAGAACAACAGCTCGCATTGTCAACACGAGGTGGGAAATGATAATGGTAGATTTAGAATACTCTGTGAGCGAAGGCTGGGCCAGATATCCAAGAAGTACCAAAAATCTATTCGACGAGCTGAAGAAACGTCAAAATTTACCAGCAGAAAACTGTCAGATTATGGTTTCTTTTGCAGAAGAAGTCTGCAGCCAAGCCGCTGGAGAAGAGTGAGAGATGTGAGGCATTGTTCTTTTGCTTTTTGTTTTTGTCTTCTGAACAACAATAACAACAACATCATTGATCTTTGATCTCTCCCACTCTGCAGACCGCTCGCCCAGCCCGGCCTTCACGGCTACTGGACGCCCGATACGCAGTGAGTTGCAGTGGTGTTTGATGCTTGATCTTTGATCTCTAATCTTTGATCTCTGATACATCTCACTATTCCAGAGGCGAACGAGCTCCGCAGCTACAAGGAGGAGCCGGCGCGCCAGGTGCGCAGCAAGAGCCGCAGCCATGCGCATCGTGAGTTGATTGAAAACAATAACAATAATATAGATAAACTATAACAATAATAGCAAAAAGACGCCGCAGCCATTCGAATCGTGAGTGTAAAAATAATAATAACAATAGTATGAGCAAACAATAAAAACAATAATAGCAAAAAGACGCCGCGGCCATGCGAATTGTGTTTAAAAAAAAGTAAGCAACAATAACAATAATGCCAAAAACAAGGAGCAAAGCCGCAGCTATTAATCTTGTTTGATCTCTGATCTTTGATCGATTATGTTTCAGGCAATCAGACTCGCAGCAGAAGCCGCAGCGGCGTGGATGGTCGGTGTTTATTCTTTGATCTTTGATTTTTGATTTTTTTTTAACCCTTTTCCGATCACTGAGCGGCTAATGTTGAACGATTAGCTCGAGACCGAAAGGAAACCAGAGACTAAAATTGCATATTTTTAAGTGATTTAAATATATGTTTGCAGAGCCTCGCTCCTTGATGGACCCTCCGATTCGTCGCCGTAAGCGCAGTGAGTACTTAGATCTTTGAACTGTGAACTTTGATCTCTGATCTCGCTGCTTTGGTACCCTTTTGCATATGACTCGAAGTTCACGGTTTTCAATTTAGTTTACTTAAAATGTTATGTTTCAAAATTCGCAGCTCCCGTATTCGAGACCAGCAGTGAGGAGGAGAGCGAGGATGAGTACGTAGCCAAGGCCAAGAACAACAAAAACGAGAAAAACAATCATAACAATAACAAGAAGAAGAGTGCCGAGAAGAAGAGTGAGCGTTTTGGGCGTTGATCTTTGATCTTTGATCGAGGAAAACTCAAACCCTGTTCCAGAATCGACGCCGGCACTTCGCTCGCCCACTCCGCAATTGGAAGAGAGCAGCGATGAGAGCATCTCGTGTAAGAGATTGATCTTTGATCTCGCGTATCTGATCTTTGATCTTTGATCTTTGACTATAATGTGACTCTTGCAGCCGAGGTCGCGCGCAACACGGACTTCGTGATTCCCAAGCGCCTCCAGAAGCACGCGATGTCCATGGGAAGTGCTGGTGAGTAGGGTTGGCTAAACGGATGCGGCTATGCGAGGCTGCAATAGGACAATGAGGGTTGCAACCTCGCAATGGCTATGCGCCCTCGCAAGGTGAGAGAGAAAGGCGAGAGAGCACGCGAAATGAAAAGAGAATTCCCTCCCTCTCATCGCATTTGCATGCAACCTCGCAATGGGCTATAAGAGGTTGCAACCCTCTCCCTCGCCTGTGCGCCCTCGCAAACGAGAGCCACTCTATTGCGAGGTTGCTAACCTCGTATTGCCAACCCTACTGGTGAGTACGAGAAAAGCTCCCTTGATCAATGATGGGCTAATGACTTGGTAGGTCAGCATTTTGCGGAGCTCCGAAAGGAAGAAGAAAACTCTCTGAGTCGACATTTCTTGATTTTTGCGGGGCTCCCCCCACTGCTCTTACTCGCCGGTGGACCGGAACGGCGAGAGAGTGTGTGAGATGGAGAAGGCGAAGATGAAATCAGTCTAATCAATAATAGAATATTTTGCAGCCGGCTCGCAGTCTTCGACGCTGGGCCACGGCATAGTGAGTGGATTGCTGTTTCCTGATGTTGCCATGATATTCATGCAAATTTTCAGTAATGTAGAATTAGCTATTTCCTAGTCGAACTATGTAGGAGCCTCTCGAGAGCTTCTGAATTACGGTTTTAGTGATGATTGTTACCTAGCTTCCAGCTCTAATGACCGCTCCTTGCAGCCGAAGCAGGAGGGCGATGCGGGCGAGGTGCCGCTGTTCCGCGCCAAGACGAAGCAGGAGGTGAGAACTCTTCGCTCGTTTATCTCGACTCATTGTAAAACGGCCAACACTTCAAAAAAAACCGTTTGTTTTCACAGTTCGCTATTAATCAGTTGCAATCAAAGTGTCCTTCTCACAGTTCCAAATGTTCTGGAGTGAGTTTGACCGTCTGCGAATGATGCATGCTCTTTCACAGATCGTCGATGACGCCGAGCAGGCCGCGGAGCATCTGGAGGCGACGGTGGCCGCCGAGAGAGCGGAGAGAAGGGCGCGGTCTATGTCCACGGGTGGAAGTATGGTGGGAGAGGGTGAGTCTGATATACGGAGAAGGAAGCATCTAAAAATGTGATGAAATGAGCACTGGGTGGCGATATGACGGCGTTGAAGGGAGTGGTTCTCTTCTTCCTCTGTTTAGGCTTCCAAACGAGATGATAGACAAAAATAGTCTAGTTTTGCAATTGAATATGGCTGCATTGCAGCGCCCTGGTCGGCCGAGTTCGCGGACTTCCGCGAGCACCGCGGCGGAGCTGATGCTGCAGCTGCAGCTGTCGACAGAAGAAGCTCACTGGAGGCGACCAAGCGCAAGAGGGACGATAGCGTGAGTTTGCTGTTAACAAAATTTCTCTGTTTTTCCCTTCCAATTAGTGGTTTTAAGGACTATTTACAAGTGATCCGTATCAACAGGCTCTAATTTGCATAGATGAATGAATAAATTTCAATTTATTTAAAAATAAATCAATTACTGATTGCATTCGCAGATGACCATCTCCGCGCAGCACGGCGCCAACAAGAAGGCGCGCGGCGAGCACACAACCTTGATAGGCGTGCCCAAGGAGGAGGAGGAGCAGGGAAGGAAGAAGAAGGGAAGAGAGCTGCCCATGGGAGCGGGCACTGGAGGTTGATCTTTGATCTTTGGGCTGTTGATGCTAGTTTGATCCTTGGGCTTTGAACGAGTGCAGTTTGATCTCTAATCGCCTTGATTATGATAGGTTAATTCTGCCGATGGGAAGTGGCGCTGGAGGTATGAGAGGGAGCTTGATCTTTGATCATTGGTCTCTGGTCTTTGATCTTTGATCTCTAGCCTTTTTCCTGCAGCCATGATGGACGACTCGATCCGCGCGCTCTATCTCGACAATCCGGACTATCCGGATGACGCGCAGCTGGACGAGGATCTGGGCGACGCCATGTCCGGCGTGAGGTACGGTAGCTATCGATTGGGGGACGGTAAGAGGGTTAGAGTACGGTAGGCCATCACGAACTAACTTTATTGTCCCTCCACTACAGCATTGGCTCGACGCAGCGCAGAGGCGACGGCCCGGCGGAGAGCATGATGACGGTGAGTGGTTAATTAGTTAATAAATTAATAAATTAATGATGATGATTAGCTATTTGATTAAGAGACTGTCTCCGTAAAAATTTATCATTTCGTCTCTTTTCCGGACATCTCCTTAGCACAAAGATCCAACCCTCCCCACTACCATAGCATGAGAGGGTATGGGCCCCTGATTGATGAAGTGGTGGTTTTGGGATTCGTCGTCGCGTGCGTGGTGTGCAATGTGCGCGCGAAGTTCAAAAAATCGATTTTCATATCTTCTCAGCCGAACAAGCTGGAGTCGAAATTCTTTTTGCATTGTGGTAGTGAGCTCAAATGAACAAACTTTCACCTGGAAAGTTTTGATAGCTTCGATTCCAGAGGCGTTTTTGAGTGTCCAAAAATCACTTTTCCTCTTGTTTCTCTACGTTTTCGAGAGGGGGGCAAGGTCCCACAAGCGACACAGTGCGCCTGGCATGTGTGTTAACAACTTCCACCACATTTGAGAGAAATCGGTTTTACTCCACCCCCGACTTTTGATTCCCGAAGTTGGTGTACTGCCTAACTCGAAAACGCGAAAACTTAGCTTTCACCAAATTTATACGTATACTAGAATGGTCAGGGCCTAAATGTGTTAACTTCGAAGTTTTGGAAAGATTGAAGCACTTTGAGTATTTTTCCGGAGGCGACTTTGTCTTCGAGAACCATGACCCGGGGGTCATGGGTGCAATCTGAACCTTGCAACCATGAACCCCGGGTCATGGTCCAAAATCGAGTTGGTGGGGATCCTGAAGTAACATACCTCATCCCGACTACAGTGCCCCACATACTACCGTAACCCCGTACACCGTGCTCTATTCAATCGTGAACTGACTTTTAATCAATATTGTGTTTCAATGACTCTTCGCAGTGTTTTCACGAGCAACGTTTCGAGAAAAAATATGGAAACAAATTATAATATTTGACTGGTTCATGAGCTAGCACTTGGTAAATAAGTAAGCCAATTAGAAGACAATCTGAATACGCATAAATATATATATATATATATATATATATATATCTGATGCTAAATAGCCGAACAAACAACGTGAAAATGCATTTTTGAATAAAAGTCAGTTCACGATTGAACATAGCACGATATACCGGGCTACGGTACTATGTGGGGCACTGTAGTATGCGATGAGGTATGTTACTTCAGGATCCCCACCAACTCGATTTTGGACCATGACCCGGGGTTCATGGTTGCAAGGTTCAGATTGCACCCATGACCCCCGGGTCATGGTTCTCGAAGACAAAGTCGCCTCCGGAAAAATACTCAAAGTGCTTCAATCTTTCTAAAACTTCGAAGTTAACACATTTAGGCCCTGACCATTCTAGTATACGTATAAATTTGGTGAAAGCTAAGTTTTCGCGTTTTCGAGTTAGGCACTACACCAACTTCGGGAATCAAAAGTCGGGGGTGGAGTAAAACCGATTTCTTTCAAATGTGGTGGAAGTTGTTAACACACATGCCAGGCGCACTGTGTCGCTTATGGGACCTTGCCCCCCTCTCGAAAACGTAGAGAAACAAGAGGAAAAGTGATTTTTGGACACTCAAAAACGCCTCTGGAATCGAAGCTCTCAAAACTTTCCAGGTGAAAGTTTGTTCATTTGAGCTCACTACCACAATGCAAAAAGAATTTCGACTCCAGCTTGTTCGGCTGAGAAGATATGAAAATCGATTTTTTGAACTTCGCGCGCACATTGCACACCACGCACGCGACGACGAATCCCAAAACCACCAGTTCATCGATCGGGGGCCCAGACCCTCTCATGCCATGGTAGCGAGGAGGGCTGGATCTTTGTGCTAAGGAGATGTCCGCGGGATGCTGAATTTTTACCGAGACAGTCTCTTAATTCATTCATCAGCTAATTATTCGGAATTTCTCTATTTTTTGGCCCATACCTCTATCACTATCGACATCTCTGATTGTGAGTGAGGAGTGAGAGGGGAATGAAAGTGGTAGGGAATAGAATACTATATTGTAAAAGTACAGAAGTGTAAATTATTTACCTAATCAATCGTCAGGCTGATCGCGCGCGCGCAGAGCTCGACAAGCTGCCGAAGGAGGAGATCATCGCGCGGCTGCTGCACATGCAGGACAGGTTCCACGAGGTACGGAGCAGTCTGTGGGGCAGTGCGCTCTAGACGCGCCGGGTTAGAGTTCTGGTCTATCGGGTCTTGGAATTCTGGCCCAGAACGACCGCTTTGATGAGCAGATGAGGGGAAGAAAATGAAAATGGTAGGGAGCGAATACGCGGTGACTATTGCTTGGGCCAGATATGAAGTACCGGGGTTTCTATGAGGCAGTGCGCTCTAGACGCGCCGGGTTAGAGTGCGGAGGCGGCAGACGACGATTCATTAACTAGGTTTTAATTAGTTGAGTACTTTACTACTTATTCAATCAGTGCATGCATTCGCACACTTTTCCATGAGGAACTCTGACGTGAGATTGTGTGCTCTAGGTAACGAGTATTCGGCAGTGGGCCCGAAGAGGCGTTGGCTGATCGGCACGGTGACTTTGCGGTTCGTGGGGAAGTTTCATATCATGCCTTGTCAGGAGAGGGAGGGTCGCGAACACGCGCAGCTGCTGCTCGAGTCGACACTGGAGGAGGTCACGCGACTCACGGCGGAGAATGGGCAGCTGAAGGCGAGTGTTTTTAGTTTCGAAAATACTTGGGTCTCGTTGCGCTAACACTCTCGCTACACTGTAAAAGGTATTTGAGTTGTGGGTTCTTGGATGCTTTGCCGAAGAGTGTTTAGCATGAGGGAATGAGAGACTGACGACGGAGAATAAGCAGCTGAAGGCGAGTTAGAGAAGAATAAACTGTTCCGCGTGTTATAGTGATTCCGTGCTCGATTATTGGCGGAAGGCACGCTAATGTCGATCATTTCCTTTTTGAATCGATTAGTAGTGGGAGAAGATTGAACTAAATAAAAAAAACAAGCGAACACAATGTTTGCGAGTGCTTGGTTTGCTGCGTTTGTAGTTTGTTGGAGGGCGTTGTTGAGCGCCTCACTGCTTGCCGGCGGGATGTATATTCTCATATAAATCGATACTGTGAGAGGATTTTGAGTAACAAATGAAGTGTGCGAGCAAAGTTTTTGCTGAGCATAAAATACTGTTTGCAGGCGGGCCAGGCTGCGGGAGGCGGAGGCGGAGACGGGGAGCAGCTGCAGGCGCAGCAGCTGCAGATGCTGCGGGAGCACAACCAGGTCATGCAGGTGAGTCGGGGGGAAGGGGTGGGGGGAGCGAAGGGAGGAAGGTCTCGAGATACGAGCCACAGTCTCTCATTTCCAATGAACTATGGTTTCTCATTGTCAATGTCAGCCATCTTTCACGAAGTTTCGAGGCTAGAAACGCTCAGTGTTCTTGTCGCTATTTGACGACAAATTGTGGTGCCGGTGCAGCTCGTTACGAGATATTTATTATATATTTTGATTAATTTATTATATTAAATAATCTATTGATTAATTAAACACAGGAGGAGGCGCAGGCGGTGAACGACGCGCTGGTCGAGTTGGCTGCCATCCCGAAGGACGAAGTGGTGAGAGGGATGGGAGGAGACTGATCTTTGATCTTTTCATCTTTTCCAGTTTCATTGTTAGGTCTATGCGGGTGGTACGTGATATTTGAACAGAGGCTTTTCGCAAGAGCTTCAAGCCAGATTAGTATTTCTAGTTTTAAAACTAGCTTGTACGATAGGAACGAAATGCAATTTTCCAGTTTCACAGTGTTATTAATGCAGATCGTCCGCGAGGTGCGCCGCTTCGGAGGCGTCAACGACGCGACGCTCGAGCTGACGGAGCGGATGAAGGAGATGAAGAAGGAGGCGGAGAAGGAGCGGATCAAGAGGGACAAGGAGAGGGAGATGGCGAGACAGAGTGGAGAAGGAGGAGGTGAGTGTGCTAGACGCGCCGGGTTGTAGTTTGTGAGTGAAGGAGATGGAGAAGGAGCGGATCAAGAGGGAGAAGGAGAGGGAGAGTGCAGCAGGAGGAAGTGTGTGCTAGGCGCGCCGGGTTGTAGTTTGTGAGTGACAACTTCTTTTTTTGTTGGCTTACGCCGACTGAAGTTGGTGCTCGATACAGAGATTGTTGATGTATCAGGAAGTGATTGTCGATTTGCAGGCAACCACCAGCAGTGAGGAGCGTCCCGCCGCGACTTCCCGCCGCTCCGCCCCACTCTAAACTACGGTATCGCGTATTGATTGACCCTTCAATTCTGCCCCCCCCCTTTCTCTCTTCCAAACTAAGCTTCCACTCTATTGATTGACTTCCGAATCCCGCCCACCCTCCTTCTTCTAGATTACGGTACCCAGTATTGATTGACCCCCGAATTACACCCACCCTCCTTCTAGATTACGATATTGAGTATTGATTGACCCCCGAATTACACCCACTCTCCTTCTAGACTACGATATTGAGTATTGATTGACCCCCGAATTACACCCACTCTCCTTCTAGACTACGATATTGAGTATTGATTGATCCCCAGTTCCAGATCCAATCCACCCTTCGTCTAAATTGAAGCACCCATTTTATTTTCCTTTTATTCGTCGATAATTCTCGTTGTTGTAGCAACAAATATTTATCGATCTTCTCCATTTCGATTTTCCCCACACGTCTATGTTGTAATGCGTCCATCCATGATCCCGTCCTCTAATCCGTTCACGTTCATGATCCCGTCCGAATACTGTACCCGGTACCGATCGATAATCGTTTCTCCTATTGATTCCAACCCTTTTACAATACCGCTTTTGTTCCATTCACATCGCTCACTAGAGCCTAGTGCACTACTTTTCCATCTAGTAACGAATATGTTCCAATTGTTCCGGTTCTTTCGAAGGCACGTCCAATAGAGCTGTGCTCATCTATAGTTAGTTTTCCATTTAATTTATTGTTCCATCCTCGCCTATGATAGGCAGCAATTCATTGTTTTCCCCAGTGCTAATCGCACTTTCATGTGTTCGTTTCAGTGGTGTGAAAAAAGTTTCAAGCACTCCTCTTATCACACGCTCTCTCGTTTGTCTGACCGGCGAGAGACCATTGCGAAATGAGAGTGCGTGATCATTTTTGCCCACATCTGCTTCGTTTACCCCTCTTTCTTGTTCTTTACTTAACCCTTTCCATCGTTTCTACTGGTTAGAAATTTTCCTGGTATTATTTTTCGAAGACCTCATTGTTTTAGACCTGCCTTCTAAGAAGAGTCCCGATTTCTGTTAAATCGCCCTCTAATTGTCTTTCTCGATCCTCTTGTTATAATCCGAGTGCTAAAGGGAGGTCATGGTAGAGCGAAAGGGACATTCCTCATTTAGATCATCCCATTGCTTCGCTATGACTGCCCTGTGGCACACCGCCTAAGAAGATTTTTTTGTTAATTCACCAGCTTAAATTGTTTCTTTCCCCCAATTCCTTCGTTATACTCCGAGTGCTAAAGGGAGGTCATGGTAGAGCGAAAGGGATATTCCTCATTTAGATCATCCCATTGCTTCGCTATGAATGCCCTTTGGTACACCGCCAGAAGAGGTTCTCCACCCGTTGTGTTGTAAGGCTGATTGCTAATTGTTGTGCTGATAAAGTGGTTGGAGAAGAGGTAAATGTGGATATGTGCGAAGAAGGGTGTGAGGGTGAATTTTGATCCGGATCTTTCATCTTTGATGTTTCTATAATTCGGCTTACGGGATCTTCACCAAACTGAATATCGACATTCAATCACTGAATTTAATCACAAACTTACTAAATAAAATTGTATTTCCGTCACTCGAATACTTACTGTTGCTGATGGGATAATAAGTATGACAGTGAGGAGCGCTGAATATAAACGGCAAAACATTTCTGCGTTCGGGGGGAATCGAACCCCCGTCGAATGCTTGGAAGGCATCCATGCTGACCATTACACCACGAACGCGGTTGGGGTGTTGATGCATAAGCCTGCTCATAACCTCACGGGTATTCTCTCCTCACTTTTGAGTTATCATCCCTAGTTGCTTCCTAAGCTCTTCATTTTGCCCAAGATAAGAATTTTATTTCATCCTTTTCGCGCTTACTTCATTCCCGCTGTCTGTCAGGGGTCAGAGAGAACTGGAAAAATTGACGGAATGCATTGATAAACGACCAGCTTAACATTAGAGGGGATTTGGGCAGTTGAGAATCGACTGCGTATATGATGAATGGTAGTGGTCGACGAAGTCTGCTGTACAAATAATAATAATAATAATAATGATAATAATAATAATGATGATAATAATCAAATAATAATAATAATAGTGCCAGTTGTCAAAGCTGTTCTGACTAGACTGATTACTGATTCGTTTTTTTTTTCTACTATCGGTTTCAGTTATGTTTCACTGATAGCTCTTGATGAGACAATTCCTGAATATCCTCTCTTCTCCTAGTGGCTGTCGGCCTATTGTTTGCATCTCAGCAACGAAACCTTCAGCCAAACTCGCCTCCCCTGTTGTTTCACGATGTTTACAGCAATGAAACGCAAGCAAACGAGGCGCGAATGATGCTGTTGTTTATATCTCATCCTTTGTATGCAATACGATTTTTCTACTCTTTTGTGTGGATGAAAGAGCCGTTGCAAAGCAAGGACAATTCATGCGTTCTTGCCAGCGTTCTTCAGATATTTGCTCTTTCATTTTCGAGTTGATTCAGATTCTCATACTTACCATCCTGTAGAGTTCAATAATAGCCAGTTTTGAAATGATGTACCACTCATGCTCACTTAGACAGATGTTCCTACTCCCCTCTATCTTACTGCTCCCTCTTCAGTCAGCCTAACATTGAGACTACGTGGATTCGAGAGCCTCTCATTGTCCTCTCCCTTCACGTGTCATCACCCCTCTTCTCCTTTAGAAGAAGTCTTCATTTCCTCCTTCCACTCAGCGCCAAATGGCGCGGAAAGAGGTGGAAGGAGAGAGGACTCGGCCCTCTGTTTGAACCACTCTTGAACCACTCTTGAAGAACTCTTGCCTCCCAGTTATTCTTTTTTTATCGGAAATAGCCTTATCTTTTATTGAAACAACAGTTCTGGTGGATTCAGCAAAATAAGCCACTAACCCTCTGTTTGAGCCACTCTCGAACAGCACTTACGCTCCTCCCATTTGCTCTTTTTTTAATTTGTTCTGGAAAATTGCTATTGCAAATAATTCTGTTTTTATATTGTCGCTAGCTTCTTCACCACTCTTGCATTAGGCAATTTCATTTCAGAACTCTGTGAAACGCAAGCATATATGGAGCAGTTTAGTCCCTTTTCCAAAGACGACCTTTTTTGACCCGAAATTGAGTCGTATAACCGCGGAAGAAACCGTACGGAATTTTAGGCACATAGTTTTGGCTCCCGCAAGTATACGGCAGCATTTTACCCGCGGATCCGCTCCCGCATTACTACGGCTTTTTATGCGAATTTCAATGACTATTATTCAATTATTCGTGCTATTGCAAGCTGTTAAGAAAAATTCAGATTCTTTCTCTCCTGTTACCATAATCGTGTCTTGATTTTGCCCAGTGAACTCTGTTCCGCAGATTTGCCCGGGCAAATCTGCGGAAGGATGAACCCGCTGATTTGCCCGGGCAAAACTGCGGAAGTATGTACCCGCAGATTTGCCGGGGCAAAACTACGGAAGGGTGAACCCGCAGATTTGCCCGGGCAAAACTGCGGAAGGATGAACCCGCAGATTTGACCGGGCAAAACTGCGGAAGGATGAACCCGCAGATTTGACCGGGCAAATCTGCGGAGGAAAATTCACATTTAGTATGTGGTATACGCGCCACAGATATGCCTTGGCAATTCTGCAGCATACATCGTTTATACATACGAAAAACATACGAGACTATTTTTTTTATATTGGTTAATCTTATCGAGGTGTATTCAATATTATATTCCACAAACTAATAAGCAAAACAACGTGCAATCAGTCTAAACGAATACTCAACCTAAGTTAACAATAAAGACGAATAAGTACATACAGTAGCGGCAAAGTGCCAATCGGGTAACAAGAACCATACAAGTGGAATGAAAAAGTGAAACTATTAT
>LS493799.1:101248-112207 GCA_900490845.1 Pristionchus japonicus | reverse complement strand
ACACATTTTATAGGGCTTTTGTAGTTTGTAGTCTCTCGTTTTCAAGAACTGATTTTTTGTAAAATGCAAATATCTCGAGAACCATTGGATTTCGGTTGGTCTTCCGCGAACAAAAAATGTTTCTATATAACAGATCAACAAATTGAGATAGTTCATGGGGCATGAATTCATCATTTGCATATCACGTGGTGGTCCCTACTGCGCGTGGCACGTTTTGTGTTTTGTTTTTCAAGCCGAAAGGCGCAACTCAACACTTAGCATAGGCATACTTCGCTCTTGATCTCTGCCTGAAACACATTCCTCCACTTCCTCTCAGCACTTTGCTAGGCGATGAAATCCGATAGGGGCAAGCAGTTCTATGGAAAGAGAAATGGAAAATACTAGAAGAGGAAGGGAGAGGCGAGGTGCAAATTCCATTTGAGGACTCCATGTTTTTGCCGAGAAAATCCGGGTCTTTCTCTCCTTTGTTCCGGGTATTCTTTCCGATAGATCTAGATTTTCAAGGCATGTGGCTCTCCATTTTTGCTATGCTTTTGTATCCATAGGTGGGGTTAGATCGTTTTTTGAGAAGCATCATGATCCAAAGATCGAATGCGAATACCCATAAATCCGTCCTTTCCTCTTCGCTGTTCCGGGTATTCTCTTGGTTAGATTGTATTTTCAAGACCCCTCTCCAAAACGCGTTAACTTGTCGTCTATTGAGATGGTGTTAGATCGTTATTTGCAAAGCATTCAGCGTTGTTTTGCGTCGTTTGAGCATGCCGTGCTGTTTAGCCTCTGCGATGTGAATATTTCTCCTGGATGGAGTTGTTTTTCGCTGATAGCTTCGCGTGCAATCATTCCTCACTGACGAGCAGAATATGCGGTACTTCTCTAGTTTCTCGGAAGACTCTCTGAGTTCCACTCATTCCTAAAACATATTTCGAAACGCAGGGCTGGTGGTCGGTGATGGATGGAGGTTCAAGGAGGGTTATCAGCGCCAGAACGGTCGAAAATCCTGTACTAGTGTCTGCAAATGGTACTCCGAGGAACTAGAAAAGTGCTGAATATTTTCTCGGAATCAGCGGATGCTGATTCACCCTGGCAATGTTGCGTTTCCACTTGAGAGTCTCGCTAATTGACTCAATCTCTCGATTCAGAGTCCATACTAGGGATGGCTTGGCAAGAAATGACTCTCCTCATTTCGCACACACTCTCGTTCTCTGAATGGTGCGATAGTGTGTGAAATGAGGAGATCATTTATTGCCAAGCCATCCCTGCTCCATGCATAGCTGTTTCCTCTCAATTTTCCGACTGAAGCACGTTTCAGCAACGACATTAGGCTAATTCGAATTTGTTATCCACACACAGCACACCTTATTAGAGTTCAAAATACAGGTAGCCGTGTCTTCTTTTCACGCATTCTCTCGCCTTACTTACTGGTGACAATGTGTGCGAAATGAAAGACGGCGACCCCTATTCCGAACGTAATTGACAAATTTCGCTGTTTTGCTACACTTGTTGTTAATTTGCTGCTTTACACACAGGTGTTCTCTCCCGTGATCAAGTACACACACACATTTCTCGCTACTTTCACGACTCTCTCTTCATTAGACATCTATCGACGAACATATCTTTCCGAGACTCTTCTCCTCCTCCCACCAGTGTGAATGCGCGAGTGAATATGCGATAACTCGCGACCAGCAGTTTTTCTAGAATCCCTTCTGAAGTTGGTGTCTCGCATACAGCAAATGCATCTTCAGCATTCTGGCAAACCTTCATAGGCGTGAATTAGTGAACGAATAAGTGAAACGTTTTCTCCAATTCACAGTAGTTTATATAGAAGCTATTCCGTAGTTCGTGTCTGCGCAAACGTTTCTTCAGCATTCTAGTAACGTGCGAATTCTTGCCCAAGAGGGGTTCGCGTTTTCGCCGAACCGAGTCATGAGGAAGATTAGAGGGGAAAGAAGAAGGAAGAAACGAGAGAAGGGTTCATTCCACTTTAGACGAGTTAGGCGCCTCTTTTTCGCGGGTAAACTCCATTCGCCTCTTACTTTTGCAGGGATAGGCTCATCTTTTCTCGCGCGGCGTCTTCATAATTCACGCCGGAATACCGCTTTTTCGGCGCGATTGAAAAGTTTCGCGCATAAATTGTCCCAAAGTGCGCCGCGCGGGAGACGTTTTCTTATGCGATTTTTGAGAAATGGCCAGACACTATCAATTTTTCATGGATTCTCGCATCTCAGAGTGAAAATGCCTCCTCTCCGGGTCCGTGAAACAGCGGACATCAATCGCTTCTCGTCCTTCTTCCTAGGGATGGTCCTGTAAGAGGAGACTCTCCTCATCTCGCGAGCTCTTTCGTCCTTCTGACCGATGAGAGAGTGTGCGAAATGGAGAGACAATTCTCAGTCCGGCTCCTCCCCCGTCTTTGTTTCTCCCATCGGTCTCGCGCATTTACACATTTGTCACATCGGCTCTCGGTAATTTTCCCGTCTCCCGCCGGTTGTCTGAAACGTCTGATTTTGTCGAATTCACGTACGCCGCCTATTCCGTTTGCACGCTCTGTTTTTCGAGTTTGACAATTGATCAATGCAACAGTTCTTATATTGCAGGATCAACTCAAGTGATGGAGCTGAATGTCACCAACGCGTCTGCTAACTCGATGGCAGTGGAGGAGGAGTGAGTTTCATTTTCGCTGCATTGTTTGAGATTGCTTCATCAATTATGTTTCACAGGTTGATCATAAAAGTCAGTTATCGAACGGGAATGATCGATTGAAGATTCCGCGTGCGTAGAAAAAAACAATATTTCTTCGCTGCTCGACGCTGCGTGATTGAACTTGACTAACCTAGTCCAGAAGTCAGAAAGTCAGAAATAGGGTTCCCGGAATTCGTCCATGCGTGGAATCTGAACAGAGTTCGCACAAGTTCGTAGAAGTTTCGTGCGCAATTGAGATATTTTTTTGTCTGATTCGGCCCAAAGTTCCCATACCTCTGTTCTCAACGCAGCTCGTTCTCCGAGTGTCCATACTTCCCCATTCTCATACAGCCCTCATTTCCATCATGTTGTGGTGCTTGTCTGCTAGTGCTTCCGGGCTTAAAGCTCTTAGGGAGACTAAGGGAACGCATTCTGAAAACTGTATAGCCGGGAGTTCCTACTGGGTTGCTGCTAGTGTTTATCAACAGATGTTAGAGGACTTGAAATCTGTCTAGGAGTTCGATATCAATATCGTCTAGCCTCTAGCTCGTTCAAACTCTTCATCAACATCCTAACACCGTGATTACGTGGAAATCACTGTCTAGCCAGTGTCTGCCGGATGCGGCTAGAGCGGATTAATCATCGTCTTGTGATCTGTTGTGTTCGATAAAGGGATCATCGTCTCTCCATCTCTCGTCCCCTCTCACCAGTCACAGGAAGGCGAGAGAGCATTCACAATGAAGAGAGGCTACTCATGATCTCTAATGTCTGAGAGGCGCGGCAAAACATCTCCATTACGAGGATGATGAAGGATGATATCTTGCTCCCGAGGTGGTGATAACAGTGGAGTAGGGGAGGCAGTCTCTGTCTTTTGCACGATATCTGGGCGTTCTGACTGATTGTTGAGCATGCGGCGCACATGAAACGATGATAGATCATGGAGGTTTGAGTATACAACTTACTCATCCCCTCGTGTATCTACATCACTGTTTTGCATCTCAGACGTGTTTTCCAAGGAAGTTTTGTGCTGCACAACAACTCGTCTGATATCGTCTTCCGCATTATCTCTCACCCTTTCTCCTGGTTAGAAGTAACGCAATAGTGAGAGACTGCTGCACTACTGCGGTGCATCACGACTAAATAACAGACCGCCACGACATCTAGGATTCAACAGAGGTCGGGGCACGTACTATTGACAATGAGGGGAAGATAGAGGACGTCTGAGCGCCCCTCGTGGCTCCTTCATTGTGTCGCTAGTAGAGTGCAAATTACCGGTCGGACGCCTCTTCATTTCACACACTTGTAAGCCTCCCTGACTGGTGAAAGGCTGTGTGAAATGAAGAGACGACGAGCGACCCTCTAATTTGCAATAGAGGACGTCTGAGTGCCCCTCCTGGCGGCTTTATTCTCTCCATCCACTAGACTATTTCCGCTCCTTCTAGACGAAAGTTCCAGAAGGAACCAGGAAAAGTGTATGCAGACTGTTGTGTATTTCCTTATCCGGCATACCACGTGTGGGCCAGTCTGGATCTAAGTTTTGTTTGCATGAACATCATTCTTGCTATGCGCTGCAATATTTCGGTCCCGCTAGGAACCCTCTTTTATGCGAGTATGCATACCATAGAGAATCCACCGCACGCGAACATTCCAACAAATCATTTCGCCTGTTCTTGCATTGGCAACAGATGCAAGAGGACGAAGGAACGGGGAGAGTGCATACATCCACAGCCCCGAATCATTAGTAGTCGCTGCTCGAAAACACCAAAGCTTACGATATTACACAGTGCCTCTGATCTTCAACGTATTTTCCATCTTTCTCTAGTTCAGACATCATGCCCCGCAAATCTTTGCTAAATGTAAAATGAATTAACGGCACGAAATCAATTTGCCTGAACCTCCGCAAACAGTTACGTTTCATCTACGATCTTCCAATTTGTCTGATTTCGCCATTGCGTAGTTTCCCAAACATCAAAACGAATGCGTATGCAAAATTTTGTTTTTATGTTTCACGAAATTTCGAAGGGGAAATATGGATACCGGCTAGGTATTCCATTTGCATTTTTGTGCTGGAGTTTTTCACATACTCCTCTATGTTTCATCTTCGCTACAAGTCTTGAATGCTTCATTGAATGGTAGTATAGTTGCGAATATCAATGTATGAAAAATGAAACGAATAAATTACACTGAACTCTCCGTAATGGATCTCCTCTCGGTCTTCTGTACCGGCGGGCGCTCCCTCTTCTCCACGTACAATTGCATTTTCGAATTCGACACGTCAAAACAATTATCCGGCACTCGCGCATCCGATGCTCTATCCCACCTTCACTAAAAAGAACGCGAATGCTCTCTCAATTTCGCCCATCTCCATTTTTTCCGCTCTTCTTTTGCGATCTGTTTTAGTTCATTGGTTGGTTCTGTTTTACCTGGATGCCCATGATCTAGGTACAGCTTTTGCCTGTCAAAGACTCATTAGATTCAAATGGGGTGGTTCCAGACAGGCAAGTGCGATGGCATTAGCCTTGTTTTCGCTTCGAATTACCAGGAGGTGTTGATGGAAAAGGTGCCGATGGCTCCATTACTTCGGAACAGACATCATGCATGCCATTGGAGTGAATTAGTAGCAAGGAAGCGCGTGGTTTTCCATTTTTCATTCACGCCCGAATCAAACGAAGGCACTTTGCAAAAAACTTCCTTCTACTCGTGAGCCTTACGTTCTCGTGCTTTATCGTTCAGTCAATTCCCTCTAGTTTTTTTTCATATGTGTTATCTAGACGGACTGCAAGTGACACATTTGTACTGTCTTGATAAACAAGTGGTCTTGAATAGCACGTTTAAAGTGAACGGCGGTAAATCCCACTCCTGAATGTGACAGGGTACTGTCCGGATGTGAGAAGTGTGAGGTTGGCATTTGAGCTTTCTCACAAGTCAGTGGCACTGTTTCTGAATCTCACGTATTTGATTTTCGCACGGATTCTAGATTGACATTAGCGCCGCATTCCTCAACGTCTCTAGATTGCTCTACGGATTTTCATTAATGAATGCCACGCGTTTGAAGTCAACATGAACTTCACAGACACATTCCACCACATGAAGTGCCTAGAATAGGCAGCGGCCAGTCGTTTATTGGGTGCGCCGCGGTTCTAATATATGATGAGGTTCTTCAATATCCGAAATGTAGGCGCGCGCGCCTCGAAAACAGGGACATTTCGCATTGCGATCGAACGTTGGGACAGAAATTCCCGTCTTTCATGTTTCTGTTTTTGTACTTAACATTGAAAAAATGCAAGAATAACGTCAGATTTTCGTAATCTGAGTCACTTTTCTGCTGTCTTTTCATGGACTGAAACGCGTTGTGAATTATTCGTCTCCTTCTATTATTCTGTGATGAGCAAAGAAGCTCGTTGTTCGCTTGTTATTGTTCTCATGATTCCCTTTAGTGACCCTTGTTTTGCTCTGATTTGCGTAGCAAATGAGAAAACGCGCGTTTTCGTGGAAATGGAGATATGTTCGTACGAGATCTAATGATAATAATATTCCTGCCCTTTGCTCGAAAGTTCGCGTGATTATTTACGCTTATGAGATCATGGGAATGATCGCCAGGAGTACTGTAATAGAGGGCGGGATGGCCGAGTGGGGTAAGGCGCCGCCGGCCATTCGAAGGGTACCGAGTTCAATCCCCCGCCGATGCAAACCAAGCATTCTATCCCTCCGGGGTCGGTAAATTGGCAGTGACTTCGGTTGCGGAAGGTAATCCTCCCCTAGAAAGCATTGGACAGCAGGGGATTGTAGTCCGGCTAACAGCTGGCCTTACCAGCGGGTCCCACCTAGCGTTGTCGTGCGACTGTAAAATCGCTTGACGTGACAGTACCTTTACCTTTAGTACTGTAATAACACGATCTATTTCCGTTTCCTGATAGTTCAAAAATCTCATGGCGATATTCCCACGTTTCTACGAGCTATTGCTGAATTCACACAGAGTTTTGCTTGAAAATGAGAACACTCTGCGCATTTCGGAGCATGAACTTCATTTCACTGGCTCACGAAATGAGAACTCGGAAATTAAGATTAATTTCTTAGAACTCGAGAAAAACAAGACCTTCTCACAACTTCGAACTTCCTCATCTGCTCTCCAGCCCAATTTCTTATCTAGTTGCTCCAGATGCTCTCTGGGTCTCTCCATTCCAGTGTTCTCTTGTCCCATATAACCTAGAGAGTAGCCTCATTCAATCCCGAAGCAGTGCTCTTCAATCTCTTACGCCGGTTTCCATTACTTGCCTCTGCACTTCCCATTTCCTTTTAGGGTTCTCGGGTCGTGTCTCTTCATTCCACACACTATCTCGCGTCTTTGGTCGATGAGAGAACATGAGAAGTTGAGAGACGCCGACCTCTATTTCCTTGCCTCTTCCGAGTTGAAGCACCTCATTACCGCACTGTTCGGAATGTGAACACGAGGGCTTTTACTTGACTTTCGAAATTCGATTTCATATCCTCTCAAAGATCTTCGTAAGAGAGTTCAGACTAGCTACATGTTTATGCAGTTTCGCAGTTTCTCAGCATCATACATCAACTCCCCATTGCACCCCATTGCACCTACTCGCGTTGATTGACGTTGAAGCAGACTAGAAAGAGAGTCTAAGTAGCCGACCCTCCTCTAGAACTCTCGCGTTTATGCGCTTTGGAACAACAACGATAATGAATTCTGACCAGCATTCATGCGTTACTTGTCTACTGTTGAAATAGCGCTCGAGAATGATGTTTGCCACAAAGATGATTCTGCGGAATTTTCCCGTCTTTCCACTTCACGAACTCAAAGTGATTGTGAAAGTCAATGCATTCTCAGAACTGTTTCCATCTTTGGTCGCATTTTGTTCTCGATCTTCTCCTGTTTCTCGATTTCTAATCTCCTGCAATCCTTCGTCTCTGATGTTTCAAATCCTGAAATGAATCCTTTCAATTCGCACGAATTTGTTGCGAGAATTTATTGGCCCGTTGATAATGCCAATTTCGGGCAATCAAGCAATCTTAGAAGGAGGAGGAGGAAGGTCCAGAAATATCAGATCGGTTTTCGCACGTTGGTTGTTGCCAAAGAGGGGAAGGGGATGAGGGTCCTTCACTTTCTCTAACCAGCAAGAGTTCAGGCAGAATAGAGAGACTCAGAACCCACCAAAGCATGATGCGATTCGATTGGACTCTAGATTAGGGAGAGAAGCCTCTTTGCCGCTGCTTTTTCTAGAGCAATGCCTCTTCGTGTCACAATCCCTCCCTCGTTCCGTGACCTGCAAGGACGCAGAAAGAAGGATGTGGGCCTGCCGTTCTTCTGCTTAGCTACTAAAACAGAGAAGCGCTCTCATAGCGCCATACGACGTTGTGGGAATTCCTCCCGAGAAGAATCAGCGGAGTTCTAATCTGAATGTTTTTTGTTTGTTCGAACCTCACATCGCTTTTTCATAATTGTTGGCAATGGGTTGTGTTTCACGCACTTGCCAAAAGGATAACGATGAGAAAGAAGTTAGTGATCCTCCGATATCTGCTGCCCTTGAAAAAAAACCGTTTCTCTCATTTTCAAACTCATTAACGAACGTATTCCCCCAGGCCCATGACCTTATCAGCACAACCATTTGTCGAATTATCTCAATCCTCTCCGAACTCTGGTCTGTCTCTAGTTTGCCTTCCTTCCGATAATATTGAAATCTTGATGATCATTCAATTTCCCAATTTCTTTATCATTCTTGTCAGTCTGTCTGCGCCGGACGTTCACTTCATTTCCTTTCGTGATTATCAATCATTCGTTTTGATTATCAAAACGCTCTTGAGAGTTCACTTGAGTTCAGTCTCATCATCGTTTTCAACCAATAGTGCAAAAGTCCGCTCGAACCCCTCATTTCTCTCCTCTCCACGCATAAAACAGGAGCAAAATACCGTGCCGCTTGACCACTTCATCTTGAATTCTCCTTCATCGTTCCTTCACGCACTGCAATGTCTAACTCTCTCCATTTCACACACTCTCTAGCTCTTTCTGGCGATAAAGTTCTTTGTTCTATGCATTCTCTAGCTATATCTGACTGGTGAGAGAGCAGCCGATGTGAGGAGTGACAATTCGCGAAGGAGTAGTAGGCTCATCTGTATTTTCCTCCCCTATTTTCCCCACCCGTTTTCTCCTCTCCGCTCGAAAAGACAGTTAATTCCGTTCGCGATACTCGCCTTTTCCGCGCATGACGCCTCAGAGATAACAATGAATGACGCGCGCTCTCTGTTTTCCCTGATCTATCGCCTTTTGCCGGATACGGTTCTGCGGAACCGGCTGATGCCAGATACGGTTCCACGGAGCCGGCACATTGCCGGATACGGTTCTGCCGAGCCAGTACAGTGTTTTGCGCAGAACTAACCCTCAGAACAAATAGGCACCGCCGGCGGATATTTTCCACCGCACCGCACGATAGTCTACGCATAGGTTATTCCCGGAAGATTCCGGAAGATTTTGGAGGCGATCTACGAATTTTCCTTCTGAGATTCGTGAGCGCATGTTTTTATTGCTTTCTCCAGCATAGCCGCAGGCGAGATTGAGGGACTGTTCGTTCATTCCAACCAAAATATGCGGCTTCGAAGAACTGTGCCATTCGAATTTCGTGATGATAATTATCGTTCGTGTTATGAAGTAGCCTCGAGGATTCTCAGCTATCCGTTAGTTGTGTATATTTTCAAGAAGCCTTTCGGATTGAAACATCAATTCCTTCAATAGAGATTAGCTGACCGTTGATTTTTCTGGTTGCTTGGAAACCTTCGTGATCGCAATGCGATCATCGCATGTAGTGGGCGGAGCTCACAGTAGGCGGAGCTAAGGCGGATTTCAGTGGATCCCATCATCCCCCCCTGCCCTATGCTTGCGCTCGTGATAATGGGTCTCTTCTCATGTGCTTAGTAGCCCTCTTATAGAACGATACTGTGGCGAGTTGTGATGTAGCGTAGCGCAGGATTCCTAAGTCGGACAGCACCTTGACTGAACCTTCATAGTTACTCTTTTCGCTGAAAGTTCTGATGAATACTCGTCACGATATCCCCTAGATATTTGTGTTTTTTTCTGTTCAGTAAGAGAACTGTGTGTTTGTGCAGGGTATTTGGGGTTCTAACCGTGATATTGGAACCGGCGATAATATTAATAAGCGATTCAGCACGCCCCCTCAGGGCTCAATCTGTGTGTGGTATTCTTGTATTTATTCTATTCTATCTCCATTTTCGCACACTGTCTTGCTCTACCTGAGAACGAGAAAGCATGCTAGACTGCTCAAATCACAGTGTGTGCGGTATTCTTGGTAATAGGTAAGATGAGAATCGAGAAAATAGCCAATTAGTGATCAGTGCGTGGGAGGTATTCTTTATGCATGTCTTGTTTCACTGACCGGGTCGAGAACGGTAAGATGATTAGCAACAGTTTTCGAAAACGTTCACAACAACGTATTTTCTCATAAATTGCAGTGATTTTTCTGTACAAGTACTGAAGGAGTAATCTCAGGCAGCTCTTGTCTGCCCTTTTCAAGTATGAGTGAAACTCATACAATCTTGTAGCGTACTCTAGAATCCTTGCCGGAAGGCTCGCGTGACCTCGCACTCGTTGTTTCAGTAGTACTTTTTTGCAACAAAAAAGAACTGAAATCTCAGTGTTTCCCGTTTCCCATGAATCCAATCCTGAAGTCTGTGGGGGTCTCTGCTTCATCAACACTGTCGTGATTCGTCGAAGACCTTACCATTTACTGTTCCGCTTCCCTACGATTTCGTTGAATCACATCTCCATTATCTCTGATGACAGACAGACATTAACATGCCTGAGCTGATCAGGGATTAGATGCCGTATTCCTGTTCCAATGCTTGAACGATGATTCTGTTTTGGCTAAGGCTTCTTACCAGGGATGAACGATTTACACTCAATGTCAGCGAATTCTGCAGCTTTCCACTGGTCAACCAGGAACCAACTTCCCCGTAGTCATTTGCGTGCTCACTGGAAAAATGCCGATTGAGAAATCGTTCTTTGCATATAGGGACCACCATCCCTCTCCAGTCGGATAGGGCGCGCGCAATGCAAAATAACCCAAAGAGGGTTGACAGGCCGTGGGTTCTGATTTCGCAAGCGTTTAGCACACCATGTTGGGCAACTTTCCTCGAAATTTCAAGCAAATCGTAGTACGTCCACGTTTTATATATTCCAAAATGTTTCAAAACGACCGTCTTATTTTGAAAATCAACTCTTCAAAGCGGTATAGATTGAGACCAAGTAGTAGGCCGCGACTT
>LS493799.1:68848-100339 GCA_900490845.1 Pristionchus japonicus | reverse complement strand
CAGATTTTATAGGGCTTTTGTAGTTTCTAGACTCTCTGTTATCGACAACTGATTTTTTGAAAAATGCAAATATCTCGAAAACCATTGGATTTTGGTTGGTCTTCCGCGAACAAAAAATGTTTCTATACAACAGATTAACAAACTGAGATAGTTCATGGGCCATGAATTCATCATTTGCATATCACGTGGTGGTCCCTACTTTGCATAAGAAATTTCGCTTAGACCGATGAGAAGGTTCGGAAATCTCAGTTACGAAGCATAAGGAACGCAACTGTTATGGGAAGGTTCTCACTTGCCAGCTAATTCTTCTTCTTCATCTTGCTTTTTTACCCTCGGGAAGTTTCTCTCTCCCAATCTAGCTCTCTAAGAGGCTAGAGTGACGAGGGGTCAAGCGAAAAGCGGAGAGCGCTGTTCATTTCTCGGCGTCCTCTCCTCCCTCTCACCCCTCCCGCCCCTCAAAAACAATATTTACTTCCCCTCCCACTCTGAGATTCATAGAACCGCGCCTTTTCAGTCCCGGAAACCTCTTTTTCGTGCGCAGTTTGACCTGTTCGGATGAAATTATACGGGTCATTGAATTAGCATTGATGACGACAGACTATGGAAAAGGAATGAATATGGTTCTTCCAACCACTGGTTGGCTCTCGACCACTGGCCAATCAGTACCTCAACCACTGCGAGTATGCCAACTAGTGGTTGGAAGAAGCCAGAAGAGCCTTCCGTATCACTCATTTTTTATCACTCTTTTTTCATATCATTCATTTCGCTGTTCCTTCGTTCAGATTATTTATCATTCGTCTAGCCACCTGGTTTCACCTGTCTCCATGAATACAGAATCAGTTCATTAAGGGCAGGTTTCTTTTCTTAGAATCCGAGAAAAAAACACAATCCAATCTTCTCAAGCTCACGTTTGCATTCAAGATTATTGGGATTATGAATTATGGAGGGGAAACCCGCCCTCTCAATCTCATTGCCGAGCGCAGCTCTCTTTAGATTTCTTCCGTCCAGCACTTATTGGTTTCATGAACCCTGTTCAAACTATTTTAATACTTTCGGGAGTCTATCCGCCCTCATTTCACACGTGATTCAATATATTTCTCAACTGTCAGTGTCATGAATTGCGCATTCAAAGATTCTCATTCGCCTAACTTGTTCTCATCGTTCTGATGCTTTTGAGATGGATGGAGAACGCCTCCCTAAGAAGCAATTAACACGCTTCTAGGCGCTTCTAATTTCGGTGCACGATCCCTTGTTTTCATCAATTGTCTGAATTCCTGACTATTTTGCAGTTCGATTGGTCGTAGATAAGTGGCTAAATAAGCAGCACTCAGACCATTGTGTTATGCTACACAAAGCAAAAACAGACTGCGAACTCTGTTTTAGAATATTTTTTTGCAAAATCTCTTGCCTTAGTCATCCCGCACTGATCTTCGCATTTGAGCTATTTTGAGTTTGAAGCCTGGTACACGCACCCAACTTTGAATAGATTCATCAGACGTTGACGCTTGCTGCGTCTAGTGAGATGTTGCGGTTTTGCGATTCGGCAATCACAAGGCCCTTCCGGGGGTATTTTCGGTTCAAAGTTGATCTCGTAAAATTCACCTGGGAACTCTGCAAATCACCTGCCCAGTCAGGGAGTCATTCTATACTTGATTTTTTCACAAGAGTCACAATCTCTCGACAACCTCCAAATCCTCGGAAACGCGCATCCCCGAAAATCATCCTGTTTACGACAGACTGTGTGAATCCAGTGTGGAACCACCGCACTTTCAAGCACTTCTTCCCACTAGAAAAATACAAAACGGCGCCTTCCTCTCGTCACGACGTCCCTATTTTTCTCGATTCTTCTCCTTTCTTCTCGAGCAATCGCCTAACTCTCTCAATTTCCCGTACTCTCTCGCTCTGTCTAACCTCTAAAAGACCTACATTTCCCGCTCTTTTATTAAGTGCTCATCAAAGCACCGCACTTTACCTCCCTCTCATTCTTCGATTGGACATTTCCTTTGGCTATTTTTGAGTATGTTCCCACGTTCGGCGTTTTTGTCTGGGATAAAGTCAGTTCCCGATTGCAGGATGGCGATCGATAGCGTGTCCTGGTTACTGTACTTCATCGCGGCGCCCTTCCTCATCCTGCTGGCCGTCGTGGCTACCGTACTCAACGTTACCGTGTTTATGAGCAGGTCGGTCGATTGATTTAATATTATTATTTCTACCTACAACAAACTGTCATCTTCAATAATCGAAGTCCAAGTTTCCAAAGGTCATGGAGCTCTGAAACGTAACCAAAACGCAATTGTTTGAATCGAACAGAAAGTGACGATACGAAGCGATTTCGCATTCTCTAGTGAGAAATGATGTTGCGACGAGCCCGGAACATGGGAGAATCATAAAATATTAATAAAATTACATATTTAATTCAGATTCTTCGTCAAATCGCGATCGCCGACGTTGGAGATGACGTACTCACTGGCGGTGACGGATACACTGAGTAGTTTGGTGAGAATCAAGCAATAATTTCTTTTACTCTTAACAATCGTTTTGCTATCTTTGGTACGACTTTCTGGTGTGAGTTTCAAGTGCTTCATGAAAGAAGCAACGTCCGCTTCGCATTGATACGCAGTACTCTTTACCTTTACCTTTTACTCTATTCCTTGAAATGAACAAAGTATTTCTCAGGCCCAAGCCGCTTCCCTCTTCTGGAACAGCTACGGCCCTGTGGTGTTGAAGATGCAGCACACCAACTGGTGCTTCCCCATGGCATTGGAGGTATGGTTTATGGCCACTCTCTAGGAATCTCCCATTCTCGTCTCTTCCTAGCAGCTTTACTGTTTCTGCTCGATTTGTAACCTAGCTTCGCTTCAATTCATGTTTGCAAATTGTTCAAATAAGATCCACTAAGACTTACGACAACTTTTGACAGTTTTCCGCAGTTTTCTGAGAGGATGATGAGGAAAAGGGGTTCTAAAACGACAAATAATTCGAACTCGCAGGTCTTCCGTATGGGCTTCATGCTCACCGGCGTGTTTCACATTGCCGCTCTGGCTTCCGTGCATTATCTACAGATAGTCAGGCCATTCGACCACACCAGGATACTATCATTATCGTGAGTAAATTGATTCATTAAAAACAGAATTTTCCGTACGTGTTTTGCGTCATACTGGGTACCGCTGCACTACACCCGAGCTCTACATTGATGCTCTTTCGTTGAACGCATTCCCTATGCATACTGCCTCTCCCTGCCGAGGAAGCCTATCTCAAGTGTGGCGTAACTGTGAATACGAGATTAGATGGTTGTTTTCCTTTCTTGACCAAACGTGCCAAATCGAACACTACACCACTCCTCATCGCACCATCGTGCCTGAGAAGAAGTTGTTAGAGTAGGCGAACGGGAAGAGTTCTAGTGAGCAAATGTGGGAAGTTAAGAGAAGGAAGGACGCCGCATTGCTCCGGTGTTCTCGGACTTTTGTTCTCGGATAACGACAGGATTAAAAATTACAGTTCAAAATACCTCCTAGAAGGAAACGAACACCTAAAAGCATCAGGAAGCTGCAAGAAAAGCAATTACTCTATGAATAGACAAGTAACGGGTGAACATGTGAGCAAGTTGACTCAGGGATTACTTCCAGAGTAAACACGTGCAAAGGAAATGAGATGCAATGGGGTCAGCTCATTTCTCTAGCACCTCTAGCTCAACGAACTGAACATTGGCGTAATAAAGATTTCGAAGCGCAGAACGGTTGAGTGGGATAATGATGAGAAATTCGCCACCTCTCCAAACTTTTGAGCAAAGATCAAAGATCACTGATTTCAGTCAAACCCACGTCCTGCTCCTCGTGCTCTGGGTGGTGCCAACGCTGGTGATGACCGTGTACTTCTCGTCCTTCCCGGGCAGTGGATTCCAGTGAGTTTCGAATATTTTTTAGTCGATTCGGCCGAGCTCTACACATTATCTAGTCAATTTTGACATGGCTCGTGGCTGAGCCTGAATAGATGATGATAAAAAAATGATGATGACCGTGTACTTCTCGTCCTTCCCGGGCAGTGGATTCCAGTGAGTTGTGATGACTTCAAGCTACTCTAAAATTACCATTCTTCAGCTTTCGATTCTTGTTTGCTAAAATCCGTACGACGCACGCTATAGCAAATTCTTGCCACAATTTGGCTTGTTGGAAACAATTGAAAAGAATTGTGGTAAAAGATCAAAGATCAAGCTCCTCTCAGAGCGCCCAAGTGCCTGAGCGAGAGCGATGGGTAATAGAAATTTTCTGATTGCACTTTCTGTCAGCACCACTTTGGAAATGGAGATTAGAGTGGGTTGAAGTGTAAGAAAATATCAAAGACCAAAGATTAATCTCAGAGCGCCCAAGTGCTTGAGCGAGAGCGAGGACGGCATGGACTTCTACTACAACATCTTCTTCCGCAGTCAAGGTATCACTATTCCTTGAGAGTCTAGAAGGGGTTGGTAGCAGAGCTGCGCAAAACTTTTACGGTTTCTCATTTCGCAATGCTCTCTCGTCGGTCAGAAAGCATGTGAAAATGAGAGAGCGTAAAATTTTTGCACAGCCCAGGTTGGTAGGGTTAAAATCAGTCAACATCTTGACGGATTCATGTTGAGCTCTCATTGTCCGATTTCGGAGTGTAATAAACATTGTTTCAGTCTCGCTCATAATCTTCACAATGATGCTGGCGACGTGCATCATCTACTGGAGGCTGCTGCGAGTCGTGGATACGGTAAGTGGTGATCGGGACCTGATTGGGTAGCTCCGATAAAGAACTAACTTGTTATCGCAAACTTCTGCAATAACCGTGTATACATACAGTATACATACAGTAAATTGTGATCAGGAACTGATCTAGACTGTGGATACGGTAGATTAAAGTTCGATCGCCAACTGATTCGATCTTCAGGTCCGTCAAAAGGCCACGCTCCCTCACAAGAACGGCACTCCCGCAAGCAAGACGATGAGTGGGAAGAGCTGGAAGAGCGGAGGGTCGAATAGTTGTAATCGGGGTGAGTCCTTTTTGGCGAAAATGTGCGCAATGATTGCGATGAGTTTCACAGTTCAGTTACCTGGCGAAGTTTTCATCTGTGAATGATTGATGATATCGAATCATTGTGAAAAAAATATAATGATAAGATCGGATCGCAAGCAGCTCGTCGAATACTGGGGTGTAGCTAAGAGGCAGTTATGAAAACCTTTAACTCCTCTTGACACAGCTACAAAACCGAGCTCTCTAACAATGAAATAAACGCGAGATTAGATTGAGTTTCACTGATCCCTCATCTGACCAGGGTGTGGTTTTAGGCTAATCATTGCCCGGAATTATTCCCATTACGCTAAAACAACATTTCATTTATCTCGATATCCAATCCCAGGCCGTCGCACCGTCGTCACTGCTACAATCATCTATGGGACATTTCTTTTCGGGTGGATGCCGGCCTCGTGTCTTTTTATATTGACCGCGAAGGTGAGTATGACGCTATGAAATGAATATCCAGGAAACAATAAAATAGGAAAATGTGTAAGAAAAGTGTGTGTGTAGTCATACTGACTGCGAAGGTTCCATACTATCACCATTCCTTGCTGCTGATTTAAGATTTTAAAGGGATGTTTGAAAACAATCTTTGCCAGGGTAGATTTTCGTGCTTGTTTTCCAACACGTGTTTCAAACGTCTCAAACGTTTCAAACACGTGTTTCCCAACAAGTGGAATCATTCCTCATTGTCACTGAGGACAATTCAATAAACCTATGCTCTCGATTAAAATTTATGGCAAAAATTGAATAATCAGAGAATGACTCATTGACTAATTTCAGGAAATGCCACTCTTCGCCGTGAAGAAGTCCTGGTTTGGAGTCGTCTTTTTCTTCTCAATGATGTGCATGATACTGAAGACGTTGACGAATCCGATCATTTATGCGACTCGGTGAGCTATTCGAATGTAGTCCCCAAAATATTCTGGTGCCACCGAATCTTTTTATTGTTTTACATCGACAGAAATGCAGAGAGAAACCAAATTTCGGTGCACCAACAGGCTGATGAACTATCTGTGAAACATATCACTTTGAGAACCAAACCATCCATAACTCACGAAATCAATAATCATCTCCCTTACAGTATCCCCGAGGTTCGCAACTTCGTGCATCGTCTACTGCGCATTCGTCCGAAGACCAGCAGACAGGTTGGTTATTTATTGATTCTTCTATTCTAAATCAGGATTGATCACAGTTGAGTTTCACACCTTCCTTATTTTCTCTTGTGTGTTGGGATGATATTGATTTCTCCGGTTTGCTTTTGAGAATAGGGAAGAATAAAAAATAAATGCTATTGCAGGTCACACAAGAAGCAACGAGCAGGAGGAGGAGCGAGAATGGGGAGACGAGGTGAGTTTTTATTATTCTTTTTTTTTGTTTAAAAAACGTAACTGGCGGCAGTATGGGAAATTTTGGCAATAGCGCAAGAAATTGAAGTTGCGATTGCAGGAATACCCTACTGCTCAATCCCGATCGCTCATCGCTGTGTACTCGGGAGATTTCGCATACTTGAATTGTTCGACGAATCTTACCCACCTTAGTTTCTCATACCCCTTCCATCTCCTTCGGTAGATAATAAGCGTGCCTTTCCTCTCCATTCTGTGATTCTAACCCACGTCTACTACAAAAACTGGCTTCTACGCATTTTCGAAACATTTTTGTCCGTCGGTTATTCCTGTGATCCCCAAAGCATCTAATGGTCGTTTCACGAAAATTCTTCGTATTATCTTACTGTGTTTATCCTTTCGGGCTCTTCACTTCACACATTCCCACAGCAAAAGACGGGAGACACTGTGTGAAATGAAGATACGAAACTCCAATCCGAACTGTACTTACTGTGTTTATCGATCTCGCTAGTTCCGATCTCCTACTTGCTTTGAGCGATCTCGCACTACTCACTACAAGTGAATAAAGCTATTTTTCATACTTGCAGTCGACAATGTATGAAATGATGTATGTAGGTGTTTCATTGAGTGTTTTTTTCGTATTGAAGTTATGAGCGGGGGGGGGGGGGGGGGGGCTTAACACGAGGTTGTATTGTACGCTCAATAGAGTTAGTCTTCTCATTCACTCCAATCTAGACGGGAAGGGTTAGCTTTGTTGAATGAGCAAACAAATTAATGAGAAGACTATCCTTGTTTCTTTGAAGTCCAGAACTGGCAGATTGGCCCAAACTCTCCTCACTCTCTCAAGCAATGGCTTGACGCTAGTCATGCTTGCTCTTGTTGGTAGAGCGGGAGAGAAGAAGAGTCGACTAGGTAGATCCTTATCCCATAATACTTGCCATGAGTGAAAGGAAGGCGCGCGTATATGGGACATCCAAGTGGGACACAGGAAAGGTGAAGGTTCGCAAGATCTTAATCAGGGAAAGCATCACACCTGACAACTCATTCAACATTTTGGCGCAAAAGCTCTTCAAGGCATCTAAGCGCTTTCTTATCCAGTTACAAAAAAGTGGATAAAGGATCGGAGGAGCGTCTCACTCTCTCCTCTACTCTAGCTCTCTCGCCGGCTAGTATAATGAGCGTCAGTTTATTGTTAGCGTTCGAGTGTTTGCCTCTCCATTTTGTGAAATCGCGTTCCACGCCATTATTTTTTTATCAATCTCATGATCATTCCTTTGTCGAATGTTCCTTCCTTTTATTTCACGTTATTACTTCGATTATGTGTAATGTTTGGCTTTCACTCAAAGTGGTCCCTTCATTTTGCATGCTCTCCCGCCGGTCAGGGAGAGTGTTTGAAATGAATGCGATTGCTCATATTTGGAACTAAATTTTAGCGACGCCACGCGAAAGATGACTCCCAGCAGGGCCGAGCTACTTCCAGATGGCTCTTACGGGAGTTTGAGTCGTTTTCGGGTCCGATTAACAATTCATAAAAAATGATTAGCTTCGAAAGAAAAATACTGGTCACGATGGACTCGAAAAATAGCAGTGCGTTAGAATCAAACTTGCTGCAATTTGAAACGTGCTCCAAATTTATTGGGTTCACATCGCAATAAACACGTGGTTTTTTTTGTCATTGGGATCTATTTTTATTAATTGATGAACGGGGGTGGATGTTGATCTTATTTATCGAGACGTTTCGAGGTTTACCCTCATCGTCAGTCAGGCGAAATGTAAACAAAAGCCAAAACACGTGATGAATGAGAAATTAGATTAGATTAGCCTTTGTTCAAAAACTTCTGAGATGATCATTTCCGAGAAAAAAATATGTTGAACTACCACCCTGCAGGGGCGTTTGGAGAGAGCTGCGGCAGAGGCGAGAGAGGAGAAGGCGAGGAGAAAGAAAGAGAAGGCCCTTATGGCGAGCGCTGGTTTCAAGAACGCAACGAAAGTCACAGCCCCCAAGAAGGTACTGTCACGTTAGCACATCCAGGTTGAGTGTTTTTAGAATTATTGTTTTTCAGAAGTCCGCATCCGCCAAGTCGGCCAGCAAGGCCAAGGGCGTCGTTTGCTGGGTGCGTTTATGATCGGCAGAGCTAAACAAAGTGTTTACCGGACTTACAGCCTTCACAAAGAAAAATGAGAGACACCTAGGTCGGGTGATCTCCGACTCTATGAGAGAGATCCAGTCGCCTCTTATCCGACAGCAATTATCCGTCCTATTCTCATCATTCCGACATAATACTTTCCCAAACGATCCTTCCGAGATGATCATTCCACATTTCTCACTTCCCATCCCTCTCATTCCTCGGCGATCCTTCCGAGTTAGCGGTTCCCAACCAATCCTTCCGAAACGTAGCTTTCCCAGAAAATTATTACACCTAACTTCCCTATTTGAGGCGCCGGACATTGTCGTCACTTGCGACTGCTGCAAGACGAAAGTCGGCCCAAAAGAAATGCGCTTCGAGTGCATCGTCTGCACAGACTACGATCTGTGCATGGAGTGTGCATTCAAGGTAGGGCACTGCGTTCCGGATTCGCCCAGCGCGAATTTCGTGGTGAGGCCTATCTGGCCCCATTGGAATGTTGCCAATTTCATAGTGTGATTCAGTTTATCCCTCGCTTTTCTCTGCACTCTCTTTCTCTCGCTCCCGTCTTCTAGAACCACTTTATTACGGTGGGATTTGAACTAAACGCCAGAGCCAAATCATGCAAATCAAACTTACCCACTGCATTATAACTATGACCCTCAGGGAATTCACTCGCATCACGCGATGGTTCGCTTGACCGGTGTCAATACGCTTCTTCCGCGGGAAATAGGCACGATGAAAGTTGGAGATGCAATGAGTGAGTATTTTTTTCGATCATCTCGTATTTCTACTATTGGGGAATACTATTGAGGAATTATGATTGCAGAGAGAGAAATCAGCTACTCGGTAACTTTCAAGTAACAGTGAGACACAATGGTCATCTCTTCGCACTACGCTATCACTGACAATTATTATCCTCATGCCCTCTATAAATAATCTATTCCCTCCTCTTTCATTATTTATCCAAATTTTGTGATTTTTTTAAATTCCTTTTTGTCCTTTAGATTGAAGGAACACCTCACAATATAATTATGTGTAATTGGTCTCATGATACTATCACCTCTGTCGATTCGCTAACTGAAATTTCAGTTCTTCATCGGTTTCTGGCCGACCTTAATTCTTAGAGAATTCTTTTCCTATCGAGAATTCTTTTCCCATCATTCTCATTGCCCGCCTAGCATTTCATTCGGAGCGGTCAAGGGTCGGCCAGAAACCGAAAAAGTTCTGAAAATTCTTTCTTCAATCATCACGTAATCGGTCCTTCCTTCACAATCCTTCGGATTACGTTTTCCTTCATCTTCCACGTGATTATGAGAATAAATTGCGTGTAATTAATTTTAATATGCTAACTTTTTATCACAAGCAGTTGGGAATGTTTACAAATAATATATTACAGAGACAGAACGAGATGGAACTCTGAACAATTCCCCGGGAAAAAAATCAATACAACAAAATTAGAAAATTCAAAAATGATTCTGGAAGGGCATATTACTGTAGATACAAATGTGAGATGGAACTGCTACCGTAACCTTACCTTACTCATTTGCCCCTGACCCTAGAGCTCACAAATGGTGCTGATGAAGACTAACAATTGATGATCTGGCATACTTATGTACAAAACGGGGTCTAGATACCCCTAACCCTCAACTTCCTATACATTGGTATCCACAGTGCCAACCCCATAGACATCACCACAGCGCAGTCTGTCCATTCTGTTTTCCTATTATCAATATTTTACGAAATTTTTGTCTTTCAATGAATGAGAAAGTTTACTAAACATGCGATACAGAAGGCTAAAAAGTAACCAAAGGAGTGTTACGGTACTAAATTCCCCTCACTCTCAGCTTCCTGTACACCGGTATCCACAGTGCCAGTCCCACGACCATAGCAACAGCGCATCCTGTCCAGAAACCGGTAGGAGACCAGTACGTGAAGCAGAATCTGAAGGAAATAGGAATTTATTGCTTTGTTGTCCGCACTATGAGTAAAGGGGAGGAATGAGAAAACTAGAGACAGTGAATGGACTTTTTTTGGGTCAAAATAGGAAACTTCCATCGATCTCAAGACAGTTGCAGTTAGGCTGATAGAGAAAACGTCTTCGAATATTCGAAATTTCAGATACGCTTCACGATTGCTACTAGAGCTTTACTGTCCGTTACTATTTGATATTGGTATGGGGCTGGGTCGAAAACAAATAAATCGATAAATGAGCTGGAATCTCACGTCGCCACCGTGGGCACGACAGCCAGCGCGATGTCCTCGGTCATCACGTACACTGCTTGCATGATGTTCTGCAATTTATCGTTCCGTTAGTAATCTAGGATTCCGGACTTCCTGGTTTTAGCACCGATATGCTAATGAACGCTATTTTACTGTGCCGAAGCAGTTCATTCTTAGACTTCCTGGTTTTAGCACCGACCTGGTCCAGACCCTCCAGCACACGCGAGTAGATTGTATCCTGCGAGATCAGCGAGAACGGCATGGCAGTGCCCGTGAGGATAGTCGCCATGGCGAGCCAGACGAACTTGGGATTCTGAAAGACTAATATGATTGGCTTGCGTGCTCAACGCGCCTGAAACTACTTTTTGTATTGTTATCGGCTAGCGAGCGGACAGTCATTGGTTCAAGATCAGTCGTTCACATTAGCAATCGAAGGAAATTTGAATCCCTAATTGATTTTGCGCGACATCAAACAAAACAATTCTCACCATGAACAGGTCCTTGCACCACGCGTACGTCTCGACCTTGCAGCCGAACTGCATTGTCTCATCTGCAATTTATTGCTCCGTTGATCAATTTCGATTCCGACTTTCCGGTTTTAGCATCAACTTACTATGATAAACGGGGACTCGCTCAGAGATGCCCGGTATCGGGTAGGAGAGCAGGAACATGACCAGACAGAGGATGAGGGAGAGCGGGAAGGTGCGTGAGGCGGGGATTCTTAATTAGTTAATTAGATTAATTAGGCTAATTGAGCTAATTAAGCTAATTAGGATACTTGGTTCCGAGCTTAGCGAAGACGAACAGAGCAACGACTGCAATGGAGCAAACGCCAACGAAGACTGAGGCGACTGGAAATGGAATCAGTTGGTGATTAATCTACCGTACTCAGTCAGTTATCGATCGCAAGGAAGATACCGTACCCGCGATGATGTAGAGGGAATCGATGTTCGAGTAGTTGAACGTGGTTGTTACGTACGGGTTCAGGACTCTGTATTAATATTTTTTAGAGAAAAATACGAAGAAAAAAATCGACTCAGGAATAACTGTTTGATGCTAATAGTGAAGTTGAAACGCATTATAATAACGAAATCCCATAGCAAAAGCAAAGTTTGTCTTGATGGAGTGAGGCACTCCCCAAAAATACGTTTCAGATACGTTACTTGTCTTGTGCTGCGATCCTACAAACGATCTATGTATGGTCGATAATTAAGGACCCGGTATTGAGCGCTTCTTTTTTATTTTAACAGGCATCAGTTAGAGTGCGCAAATCGAAAAGTCTCACGTAAACAACGCAGCGAATCCTCCGCCCGACACCGACTTCTCTACCATGCACATCGAGAACAACAATCACTTGCACGCCTATTTGAGCCCTTCTCAGCTTCGTTTCGCTCGTGATATTGCCAAAGCTATACAAAAGACGGGCATCTCACGTGAACAAAGCAGCGAATCCTCCTCCCGATACGGACTTCTCCACCATGCACATGATGATCAGTGAGACGTCCAGTGTCTTCAGGTGGTTCCACGCCTTGCCAAGGGCGGGAGCGAGGGCGACTGGAATTGTGAATCTTCATCATTATTTTCGGGTGAGTTTCGCTTACCCCTGAAAGATGAATACGTGGAATACGACTAATGGTATATCGTTATTCTCTTGGAGAATAAACATTGAGTTACCAGGTCGATCCATTTCCTCCTCCTCCATCTCGAACGGTTCCCTGATACACCTATCCTATCCTCACTTATCCTCCTATCCTATTACACCTATCCTTAAATGTCTGTCTGGTTCACGCCGTCAATGAGATCGGTTTCAAATGCACCAGAAAATGGGTGCGTGGGAATGACAATAATGGGCTACGGATCTTGGTTGTAAAAAGACAAAAAATTTCTTACCCGGTCGATCCATCTCCTCCTCCTCCATCTCGAACGGTTCCCTGATCTGGAAAGCTGCCATGCAGAGAGCGACTATGTTGCAGAAGAGAAGCAACCAGATGACGCAAGTGAAGGGGGTCAGTCTGAAAGATGAGCAATCGATCGCATGAGACATGTTTCAGTCTGATTTAGTATGTGAAGAAGAGAGCCAGCCACATGAAAAGCTCACAGACAGATCATATGAGTTGCAAGAGCACGCATTGTATGGAAGACCGAGATGGGAACCAAACCTTAGCCAGGGATCGATAATCATGAGTCCACCCCTGGGAAAGGGAATGGAGGCGAAAACGAGTTGGAGCACTGAAAAATGTCGATTCCTTTGTTCAATCCCAAGAGTCTTCATCTGTTCATTCCGAACCAAGCTGAGCACGACTTACAGGGTGCAGCCACAATGCTCAGCAGCACGGCTCCGTTCTTGAGGCCGTATGCGGCGGATCTGAAAATTAGTTAGTAATTAACTGCTAATTAGCTAACTAATTACCGGTCCGCTGGAGTGGAAATACGCGGCACGTAGCTGCGCACGATGATGATGCTTCCTGCGAATAGGAATCATGATCTTCCTGCCTTTAGCAAGAGCGGAATCGGAAAAACCATCGAAACGAAATATTTACCCTCCGCAGACGCGTGCATGATGAACACGAGAAGGACGACGTACTTGCGGATGGGGACGGAGAAGAACTGGAAGGAGAAAACAATACATTCCGGTACTTTTGCCCCAGATTCATCGCTACATTGTCGTTCCACCTAATTCTCAGTTCACTATTGAGCAGACATCAAACACAGGTAAATGCAAAAAAATACTTGCGAACGGGGACGGAGAAGGACTGAAATGTGACATCTATCAGTGTCCATCTATCAGTTTCAGTGAATCTCTAGCATGTTTCATTTTTCGATTGTGTTTCAGATTAGCATGATAAATACGGCGATGCTCAGCGTTTTCAATAGCATGGCTGGCATGTTTTTGTAAACAATAATCCAACTTACCTCCACAGTCAAGTAGATGGCGCAGCCGGCGATGGTAATTTTGAGCAAAGATAATCGTTTCACGCCAAATGATAATTTTGAGCATGTGCTGCGCTTTTAGTGAGCAACACCCACGAATCTCACAATATGAAACCAAAAAGAGGGTCAGTACCTCCACAGTCAGGTAGATGGCGCATCCTGCAATGGCGATGATGCGGCCGATCACTAGATTGGTTCTGGAAAATAGTAAGGGTGAGGGACTGACCACTCCAAGGCTAGTAATTCTACATAAAATTTTAGGAAGGATGCAATAAGAAAGAAAGCAACGCCAATGCGCTTCATGAAATCTGATAAGTCAGTGCGAACTCTAAAGATGAGTGGCAGAATGAATAAATTACCTGTATCGCCTCGACATGAACGTACTCATCGCGAAGAGGGCCAAGGAGATGAGATGACCGACCTAATATTTAACTAATTAATTATTTAATTATTAATTAAATATTAATTAAATATTTTAAAATACCTTGAACGCCGACAATATGATCCCGAAGAACCCAATGGCGGCTTCTGCATCGAGCTGGAATTTGTTTGAACAGTTTCAGAGAGCGAACCGGATGTCCTATTTTTTGATTTTAGAAGCGAACCATTCCTCTCGAAATGATAAGATACATTTTTGCATCGCCATTCACAATTACACCGTATTTGGTTCTGTCCTTGTTCTGCTATTCCACTTAGCCTGGCTTACCTCTTTGAGATAGTTGAAGAGTGGTATGGTCAGAGCTTGGTACGTCAAATAAGCGAAGAAGTAGAACTGGAAATGTTATTTATATTTTTAGCTTGCTTTTGATTCGCATGACGCCATTTGTCTTCGCAACTCTGAGAGTTCTTTGCGTTGCATCGCGTCAGTGGGAATAATAGGGGATTGAACCCGACGAAGTCTCATTCATCCCTTTTCCATGAAAGAAGTTGATAATGTCATCGGAATCATCCTAGCTATGCTCGGAACACGAAAATAACATAGTCGACTACATCTTAGATGCATATTCGTGGATGTTCTAACTGCCGTATTATTCAACCTAAGGAAACTCACGCAGAATTGTGCGGCCCAGATGACTGATTGGATGAAATAGACAGCATAAACTAGCGGAATCGATCTTTAGTTCATTAGGGCCATAGTTTCAAACATTGAAATGATCAGGAATTGAAAATAACTAGCGCTAATCCCTCGAGTCAATCCACATGCATCCAAGAGTCTAGGATTCCTCCTCTAGTATTCCTCTAGTCAATAGTCAAGCCAATAGATCGGTCAATGTACTTGCACCCTTTCATTTCCAATCAACACACGCGAATTGGAAGGAAATGAATAGCTGTTTTGATTGAACTTTCTTCTGCGTGTAATTGTCACCCGCTCCTACGAGTATCGGCTATTTTCCATCGCACCAATTTGTTCTTGGTTTCAATCTGAGAAAGGAATGTGCTTCACAAAGAATTAATGTGCAATGGATGCCTATTTTCCCCCAATGAAACTATCGTCGATTCGAAAAGCGAAAAAAAACGAAACTCACGATTGAAACCAGGTAGATGTCCTTCCAATGCGTCTTGACCGCCCTCGACTCCTCCACTTCTGAAGGGTTATCGATCAGTTTGGGCGCGCTACCGTAATCCGGTTTATCGATTGGTTCAGGGTGGTCAGAGGTCGTGGTTGGCGTATCGATGTAATCATTACTGTATCCGCAGGGTATGCAGACTAGAGCTTCCGGGTGGACTCGAGCCATATTTCAGTGAAAGTTGGAGGAGAGTTATGATGGACGGGTTTCAAACAGAGAAACTCCTCCCATTTCGCTCGCGTCGGCTAGAGAATAGATACATTGCGTCAAGGAATCTAATGTTAGGATGAGTTCAAATGATACATCTCGTCATACGTGGATTTCTCATAATACGCCTACGTTCTCGTCTAATAGGGTCTCAAGTTCCATCTCTGATGTAAAAAAACTTTGATTGGTGAGAGAGGTTCGAACTGTTCCAATCGAGAGGCAGTGTTGACAAAGGAAGGGATGCAACTCATACTTCGAACTCTTTCTTTCTTTTCTTTTCTTTTGTTACGAAAACTGCACATGTTCTCATGTTTCGGTTAGAGTTCCAACTCAGTCGAGAACCGTAAAAAACTGTGCCGACTATTCAGTTTCGTTTCGAAGCAAAGACAAAACGTCCGACAATAATCGCCTTTGAGTAATTTGCATTTACCCCACATGAAAAGGGGCAAAAAGCGTTCGGAGAGCGGAGATTAAATTGAGGAGCGAGCATAAAATAACACCAAGGGAGGCAAGTTCACACTTTCGCTTGAGATCGTCTGTGAAAATGAGCGAGAGAGGAAAGGAAAGTGATTGGGCTAACCTAAACTTTGAAAGAAGTAGAAACAAAGAACGGAAATTCAAAACCATGGAACACTTGGAGAAATGCAAATGGTGAAAGGAATGCTCAAGGAATGCGTAGATCGTCTGTGACATTGAGCGGAAGAGGAAAGGACGTTTGAAATCGAAGAAAACGGAGATCGATAAATGAGTCGCCGACTCATCATTTCCCATGCTCTCTCATCGATCAAAGAGGCGAAAGAGTGTGTGAAGTGCAGAGACTGCGACCAGTTTATCTAACTCTAGTTCAAAATCGAAGAAAGGGCAATCGATAAGCATTGGCAAACCGGAACCAACCATTCTCCGATGACTTGTCCGAGAGAAGTGGATCGACCGTCCCACGGACCTTCTCTGTGACTGTCTGTGGCATGACTGAGAATCTGGAGAGATTTCAGGTTCAACGACGGAATCAATGGGGGGGGGAATGGAGAATGGTTCGGTTTGATTTTCATGCGATTGAAAGCACAATAGATGCAAAATAAGAGTAATTGCACACCAAAAAGGGCCGAAAAAGGTGTTTGATCACCTCTCAAGCCGTTTCGTGAAGTTTTTCACGGAGAACCGATGATGATAAGCCCTTTGCCGCGACTCGTAGCACCGCTGAATGATTCTGTGAGAGGGATAAGTGATGAAGAGGCCAGCAAAAGCACTGAAAAAGCGTAATATCCAACAGATTCGAGCGCGTTATTGACTTCTTTCAGTGAAGAATAGCTCTAGTGAGAGGCACTGCCACTAAATCGAAAGGGAAGCGAGCGCGCCAAAAAAGCGGCGAATGGCACTATCTTATCCGATCATCATTAAGGTTTCGTTGGTTCGAAGAGAGTTCTGGCCGTTGAGCGCGGGCAATCTTGGTCAAGTTTTTATCTTCTTTTCGACTAGCTTTAACGAAAAAGCTAATTAGAAACGCAGCGGAGCTTGAGAGAATGGAGCTCAACTGACAGGTCTCTGCCTAATGAAGCATCATTCTCAACTGTAGCTGATGATTGACCAAGCTCGTTAGAAAGCACGAGACAGATAATGGTTTGCAAGTGCGCCTTGGATGCATGTTGATTGATTGGCAGGCACAAATTGACATTCATGCAAATCACTCTTTTCTCCAGTTACATTCATCACACCATCCCTCCATCTGTCTGACAGACGAGATACCGTTTGCCTCGGAGGGACACCTTCAAACAATTTTGCAAGCACCTGACATGACGTATTTACAGCGATGCCTTCACTCAACAGTACTTCACTACTCAGTAAGTGTGGCTCTGATCGTTGATGAAAGAACCAGAGTTGGTCTCTGCTCGCACTTTTTGTCCATAATGCCATTCAGAGTTGTGGACGAGTGATAAGAACTCAGATGTTCTTATCTATGGACTGAGGGTCTGGCGACCTTTCGATTCGTTTGTGGGTGCGCACCGTCGAATGAGCTTTTTTACTTTATTTTTACCCTTTATCCCTTCCTCTCACAACTGATGGCTGAAACTCAACTAATTCTTGTGGATGCAAAAACTCATCGGAAAAGCGGGAAAGGTACGCTGCACTCATAAAAGAAAAGAATATTTTGTGGCATTGCAGCTCCATACTACGGATCGAGCAATCGTGCTGCACTCCCTTCACATTTTTCAACCGCACAGAATCAATCGTCAAGGAAGGATTTGGAACCAAGTAAAGTGTGTTTCTGCAGCAATTCTAGTGAATGCAGAAAATGATCCAAGATTGCCGAGCTTTTGAAACTACACTCTTATCGTTTCCTCTACGGCGGATGGAACGTCATGAATTCCATCAATCGTGGGAAGAACGCTACACGAGATGTTCCTTTTCCCGGGAGAAATTGCGCCTTTGCAAAGGTCTACAAAGATGACAAATCTTTCATTGTTCCATTTTTGAATGGATCGATCGATTGATTGAGTTAGACCTCTCGATTATTAGTTAATTGTCTTCACTTCCACTCATTTCTCACTCGAGGACTCGTCGGGAGTGGTCGGATGACGGTGGAGTACAGGCACTATGGAGGTGAGCTTCTTTTTCTTTCTTTCGATCATGGTATTCACGGATTTCGAAGTTGGCAAGGACAATGGAATCTTTTAGAAAACTATGAGCATTGCAGTTGTGCATTGACTGTATGAAATTTTACAAAATATCGGTACCATTCCATTCAAAATGTTGTCTTTGCGTTCTCTAACGAGATTACTGGTTTCCTCATCCAACCTCATGTCAAAAACCGAGTGATTGATGACAGGCATAAGTAGATATCGCTTACTCTGTTCATCTTCACCGGGTATACAAACTCTATTCGTGACTTGATCCGATCATAGTACCGGTCGAGGAGTAAGAAACGCTCTCTCTCTCTCTCTCTCTCTCTCTCTCTCTCTCTCTCTCTCTCTCTCTCTCTGTTGAGATTACTGCTTGAAAGATGCGAGTAATTGGCAAAAACCGAGTGATTAATGACACTCATAAGTAAATCACAGCAGTGAACCAGATAATCTATTCGGTTTTCTTACCTAGTGGTAGGGAGTTGGAGAGTTCGAGAAACACTAACTAATAGCCTCTCATTAATCCTTCATCCGGTCGGCTTCCTTTTCATCACCGACTGTTTTCTTTTTCTGCTCCACCCTTTCCATCTTACCGCTCTCACGAGATGCACTGTCCATTATTCTCGCGTGATTCATCAGCCGCGATGCAATTTCGCTGCTGCTGAACATAATTGTTTTGATATCGTGAAACACACACTCGCACACACCTGCTCCCAACCCTCGAGACCAGAGAACACCCGTTGCTATGGCGCGCGTTTAGCGCTCTGAGCACTCCAGTTGATTGCGCGTGTCCTCCCTCCTTGTACCCTCCACAGGCGCCCCTCCCTACTATGTTGTTCGATCCTAAGCGCGAAAATTGCGAAATCCATTCAGCTCCTGACCAGAAGGACGCGTTTTAATGCTGGCACTTTCCTTGTTAGAATAGCCACTTTCTCTCTTGCAAAGTGCACTTTGTACGCGATTTCGACATAGGAAGGAAGAGGGAACTAAAGCCAGCAAACGGTTCGGGGGATAAATGTCACCCTGCAAACCGTATGGTTAGCTTTGTTTGACTGATCGACGTATGTTTAAGTAGTAATGCGATCAGTGGTAGGTCAGAGGCCGTTGCAGAAGTGCATAAAAGGGCTCTCCTGCACTTTCTCGACCACAAACCTTGCGCGAAATCATTTTATTTTGAAACTGAATTCTATTTTGCCCATCCCCGATCGTTCTTCGCGCAAACCCCATTAAATCCTCGTTATTTATTGCTGCTCATATCGAAAAGTGAATGGCCAAGTTATCACATCTTTCCTCCTCTTCTTCTCTTTTCTCAATTCCAGTGATTCATATCGCGCGCTCGCACTTTTCTTTGCTGTTCTCCTCATCTAGCATACTATTTCGCAGTCAGAGGGACGAGAGATAGGAATGAGTTGAGAGACATTGCTTCCCGGATCTTTTCGCTAAATTGTAACGATTCCTCTTTCTTCTATCTGCGTTTACCCGAGTTTGAGCATTTCCTGTCTAATTAACTTTGCTTCTGGAGACAACCACCCTTCCGGCCTTCTAGTCTTGAAGGAAGCTCGCAAATTCGTATTTGTTCTTCCGTTTGCTTCGCAAAATGGCAGACGATGTTGCGGTTCCGTTGTTGGATAAAGGTGAGAGGATGATTCCAGAAATAGGGCAAACACAAACATTTTCCTGAACTGCAGCGCATAAGTGGGGTAGGGTTCTCTGATCATTCACTATACACCATCTCACTGAGTCAGTGTGCGATTGTGTAATGAGAATTGTGCGAGATAGTTCGCTCATGCAACGATTTCTACTCTCACTTGATCTTGATCTACCTCTAAACTATCCTACTCAGTTTGCATTGCAAGATTCTTATCTAAGTACACCTCACTCACTTTGAAATCGAGTGTGAAAACTGCTAGAAAACATCTGAAAAAACGCGGAAGTGGTTATTCTCGAAGTCGGTTATTCTCGATCTTATGCCATTAGAACTGTTTCGATTTTTAATTTTTTGAACCAAAAGAGGTCCTAGCTCAACTGAAGTTTTCAAGCGTTGGTGTTATTGCAAAATTAGAAAAATCCAAGGGGTTATCATCGGCCATGCAAAATTAACTCAAAATTAACCATAAACTTATTTCACGATCAGGAACCGTCTCGGTCGAGCGACATACGGGCGTTGAGGCAGGCTTGAAATCTCCCGACACGCAGTCGAGTAGAGAGGGAGGAGACTCGGGAAGTGAGTTTGTTCGTATTTTCGAACCGCCGAAACCATCAATATGTACATCTTTTTTCACTCTTGCCGTCGCTTATTTAAAACCCGTGAAACTCAACCGTTATATTCAGCGCTTTCGTGGATAGTGAGTCAGAAAATGAATTTTGTTTTAAAATCTCCACCATCGAATCATTAGTTTTCACTCCTGTCGCCGTTTTTTAAAACTCTCATGAAACTCACCTGGTTCGAAAGAGATGATAATTTAAAAATAGGATAAAAAATGAGATCATTCAGGCGTCCAGGATGCCTCATTCAGCCCGCAGAAGGAGTCGAAGGGGTCGGACGATGAGGATTTGAAAACAGGAGGTGATTAATTAGTTCAAAAATTCATTGATAATTAATTGATTAATTAGTTAATTAGCTAATTAATTAACTAATTAATTCCAGTCAACAAAGACGAGCGACCGACGCAGTGGCGAGGATTGGCCATTTGTGGATTGGTAAGTTGACTTTTCGGGATCATTAGATGGTTCGAATTTGCATTGTGTTTCACACGCTCCTTCTATCGAGGAAGAAGAGTGAAAAGGATAGAGACGACATCGCTTGGTGAATCAAAAATTAACTAAATTAATATCTAATTAATTAATTAAGCTAATTAAGATAATGTACATGACGACGTCGATGGGGCAGACGCTGGCGATCTCGGGCTGGCCGTATTTGAGGACGGTGAGTTGAAATTATCTCCTCGTTAGCTTTATCTTTTATTCGTCCAGAATAATCCGTTAGTGGGCAACACGAATCATTTATCCAGGCAGTGTGTGATTGTGCTGTCGTGTATTAGAGATTCGTTCGCCTGATAATGAATGTGTCGGTAAAGACAAAACGGTGCTATCTGCTTTACATCAAGGGACTGATCAAGCATCTCTGATCCATGCTTAGTCGACAGAATGGTCTGAAAAGAAAAGAGCATGAAAGACAATGATTCTCATTCCCAGCTCGACCCCACCGTGGACGTCTCCTTCCTCGGCTACGTGCAGGCGTTTACCAAAGTAAGATTTACCCATCTCGGAATTTCTTTAGATTCTAGTCTCATCCTTCACCGCTCCGAATGAAATGATAGGCAGGAAATGAAAATGAGGAAGATCTTCTCATCATCATTCACTACGTTCTACTTGCGAAAAATAGTTCCAGTCGTAGCCTAATCCACTCAAAAAGACAGTTTTTTTTTAAGACAGAGTTTTTTTTTAGTTTTTTAACATGAGTCAAGTTACAGTAGTGAAGCGAGAGGCGTAATTAGAAGTTGTTCATTAATTATGTTATTTATGCTAATTATGCTAATTAACGTATTTAATTAATTAACTAATTCGCTAATTAAGTGCGGCCACGCGATCGGCTCGTGCGTCTTCGCCGTGCACGCGTACACTACAAAGACGTTCCGGTGATTAATTAATTAATTATTTAGTTAATTAATCTTTAATTATCATTTAATTTCGTTTCATCATCGTTCGAATGCGTTTCACACGCATCGTTTGAGTAGTACTGCATCAATCAATCCGATCAGATCAGGATGAACATTGTCTAACTGAACAAAGTAAAATATAAATACGATAAATGGAAAAACAAGTGCAGAAACGCGCTAATCCTGGGTCGACTGCTGTCCGTCACCGGGTGCGCCTTCTACATCTTCATCGAGGTGATAACTTCTCCGCTTCTTATGCCCGAGCAACGACCGCTCTGACGAGGTGGAGAATGAGAATGGTAGCGATAGAATGCTCTGCTAGAATAGCCTAGAACCAAAATAGGGAAGTGCTCTCGATGCAGATTCATGAGGATTCCGTCTGACTGAAATTGCAGCTTTTCGATCAGGAGCTAGAGGGCTCAAAGCGCGAGAGTTCAAAGCCTAAAGATCAAAGATCACTGCTCAGCTCTTCCCTGCTCCCTGGCGTCGCTGGGCGTACCTGCTCAAGTTCCTGCTGCAGGCTGTGGCTGAGGGTTCGGAATTTCCGCATTTCATGGTTACGACAACACCTCCGGAAACGGTATCGTCAGCGCCAGGCCACTGGAAACAGGCTAGGCCCTGCCGCATCAGTACGTATAAAACAGGCCAGTCGACCGCAATCATGGGAATAAGGCTAGGAAGTTTGTTTATGGTTGCGACAACAGGAATTGCGCCTCATTCTGCTCGGAAACCATGATGATTCACTGCTAGTCCAGCTCAAAAACAGTGGTTATTCAACAAAGCCTCGATTTGATCTTAGATCTTTGATCTTTGATCTATCGTGTTTGATCTTTGATGTTAAATCCTTGTTCTCGCAGGCTCCCTCATCGTCGTGCGCTCGTACGTGCCGCGCATGAGCCGCGAGGCGGATCGGTGAGCTCATCCAGCCTAGCTCTTTCTGTATCTTTCTCATGCATCAAATGGATCTCATCTTTGCCCTCAATGCGCATAGCGCGACAGCATTGAGGAATAAGCGAGATCCATTTCACGTGTGATATTTCGCCTCCAGCTTCGACGAATTCTCTCCTAAAACGCTTCTTTTGTGATATTCTTAGCGATCTGGTCTTTGATCTTCAATCTCTCCCCTCTCCAGCCAGCAAGCCTTCTCGATCATCGCGGGCGCAAACATGCTCGCCATCGTGTCGGGACCGCGTGAGCGCTTATCGATTTTCATTTCACCGTACCGCTCAGTTATCGATTTTTTTGAATCCACAGCGGTTACTCAGAACCACTGATCTACAATACCTTGCACAGAACAATCATCGTCAGATCTGTATTGAGCCTTGTGAGAAACCGTGTCGAATAGAGATGAACAAATAATGAATAAGTGAAAATATTCCAGTCGTGCAACTGCTCTGCCACGCCATCGCACCGGAGCAGGGAACGCCATACCTGGGAGGGTGGATCAAGTGAGCGAGACTTAATTTTTCAACCTATAGCTTGGAACGATTGCTCACCTTATGGAACCCGCGGTTTAGAAGGGACTCTGAAACATAACATCTTTGATTTGCTTGAAACTCTTGACCAAAGGCAATTTTTTTCAAAGGCAAAACTGTGAAATCGGGTTTACTCCTTCCTAATGTCTACAAGCCTCCTATCAGATTCAACATCTACACCGTGCCCATCTGGATCTCACTCTTGCTCAATCTCATCACACTGATCATATCCGTTTTCTGCTTCCAGGTGCGAATTCCCCTCCCGTCTGGCAAGTGCCAATCTCCCTGTCACAATGATTCTCGTGGTGGCATGTGCAGCGTCCTTGATTTCAATTTGCCCACTTATTGGTCCGACGGAACAAGATACTAATAGATGGCCTTTGGCACTGCAGCCTGAAATGATTTCTTCGCTTCCAGGAACCAGAACTGGACGAGCTGGAGAACGAGAAGCAGAGTTCGTTTGTCCATCGATTGGTTTTTCAAGAAACGAGTTATGCTTCGAGCAATACATGTAAAGTATAGTCGAAAGATCAGGACAGTATTGCTCCGGCTTTTGTGTTGATGAATTAAAAAAAGACGTAAACAAGAACCATTTTCAGTGCCGCTCGGGCAGGCGATGCGCAAGGCGTGGCATCAGGTACTACTTATTGCTTTTTTTATTATTCGTTCTCGCTCTGCTAGAATGCTAGAGTTCTCAAGATTGATTTATGCTTCAAGATGTTCTCTAAAGCACTCGGGAATAGCTAGGCTCGGTTTTGCATTCGCTGCCGATTACTACAAACAATAAATATTCAAGTTGTGCTCTGTTTTGGTTCCTAACATTGTGCCATTTTTTCAGTGCACACTTCTTGCTTTTTTTCAGATCAAGCAACTGGACACGTGCCTCATCGTTATGTGCTTCCTCGAGAAGAGTTGTGCGAGTTATGGATTTGCAGCGATGTATACGTAAGTTTCTTGCTTTCAAACACTGTCCTTGTGGTTAGCCTGGGCGAGAGTGCATGGGATGTGGAAAGAGTGCAATATTAGGATCGGGTCGTGTGGTGAGGTGTCGGAGCGAAGGTGCGAGTTGAAATGGCAAATATTTACTTCATAAACAACACGGAAAACAACAATCTAAGGCGAAAATCAACGAGAGAAGTGACGAAAAGGGCCTAAAATTAGGAGAATTTAGTGAGAAATTGTACCCACACGGAAAATACACGTTAATGCGGGAATTCAAATACATTACGGTAATAGTTCGATGGGTCACATAGATGATTCAATATTCGAGTTCTTATTTTAATATTTAAAGAAGTGTGTTTTGAATAACTTAAATATTGCATCATTTAAATAAATAAACAAATCAATAATTAGGGTAATGATCCTAGACGAAAAGCAGTACTGATTGGGGGAACATCATATCAGTACTGATGTAGACGGGGCACTTCCATTACATCCTCCTCCTCTCGAAAAGAACGCCCTCGTTCGACCATCCTCTAATCTCCTTGCTCAAAAAAACACCATCGAGTCATCAAACCGCAGCCGATACTCCTCCGATCCTCCACAAAATGCACATTGGGTCGGGCCCGCAGCACCCTTCCATTCGACCGCAGCCGATACAACACCATTATCCTCACAATCTTGATACACCGCTCCCACAGCTCCTCAAATCTTGCACACCGCAACACAACAATCAAAGAAAAGGTAAGAGTCTCTTGACATGATCTCAACCCTACCCGGCGGGGATTACCATTTTTGCGTACATCCACCGTAATACTCCACTCACACAGCAACACAGCTCCCTCAGCTCCTCGATACAACGCTCCCACAGCAACAAAACTAATCAAAGGTAAGAGTTTCTTGACATGATCTCAACTCCACCCGCACACAGCAACATAAATCAACAAAGGTAAGAGTCTATTGACATGATCTCAACTCCACCCGGACTACCACCGTTTGGCACGTCCACCGTATCCGGCGCCTCCATTGCGCGGTTCTGCTCCCATCTGAGCCTCCTGCACTCCGCATTCCTCTCCATTTCCGTATCCATAATCACCTCCCACCTGGCCTTCTTGCCCGTTACCGTTATCCTCATATCCTCCTTGGCAACCTTCACGATATCTCTGAGTATATCGCTTACTGTATCTTCCTTGTGTATGTCCACTGGCACCTCTACCGGGTCCATCACCTTCTCCTGATCTCGAAGTACACTCATGCGCCCTGTGACCGTATCCACCACAGCTTCTACACGTCGCTCCATGGTCATTGCTCCAGAAGTATCCATTCGATTCCCTCTCAGTCTTTCTCATGTATTCCAGTTCAACTAGGGCAGCTTTCATCTTGGAGTAAGAAGCTCCCTCTCCGAATAAAGTCAAGAGTCTCACATGTTCCTCGTGTTTGCCCTGATGCACGATCAATAACTGTCTTCTTCTTTTAGCTTCCTTCAGAATTTCATTCGACTCCAACTTCATAGTCCATTCCTCCAATTCCTCGCATACTTTGCCCACAGTTCTTCCATTGACCTTCTGATTCCTCAACTTCTTCTCCAATTCAATCTCCTCAAATACTGTCTCATCCGACAGTTTTCTTCTCAACCATTCGAGAACATTCTTAACACCCTTCTCCTTCTCCTCCTCGGGCACTGATCTGAGCGCATCTTTGGCATCGCCTTCCAAATGAGCCTTGAGAAGACACATGGAAACTTTCTTTTCCATTCCTCCATATCGAATCATGAAACCAGTCTCGAACTCATCCCAATCCTCCTTCTCTCCAGAATACAGTGGCAGTTTAGGCAGCGTATTAGCCAGCATACCCATCGACTTTCCCATCACTTTATCGCTGTTCCTCATTCCACTCTCATTCTCCACGATTTGCAGATCGAGCCGTTCCTTGAGTTCTTCGTTCTCTTTCATCAGAGTGGCATTCAATCTGGAAAGTTCTTGTACCTCCTTTGCAGCCTTATTCAGTCCAGCATTGTCAGATTCCAACTGCACCTTAGTGTCTTCCAGCTCTTTCATAATTTTCTGCCATCCCATTCGCTCTCTGACGAAATCATCTCTCTCCTTGTTCATCTTCAGTAGCAATTTAGACAAACTATCCACTCCCTCGATTTCGTTCAGCGTCTCGAACAAGCTTCTGTACTCATGAAGTGTCGCACGATCTTCTCTCAACATGTGTTCTGCCTCCTCCAGCGATCTCGCACTCACTCTATCCAAGAATTGCTTCTCTCTATCGCTGGCATCCTCCTTGGCAGCCTCCTCATTAACCATGATCTTTTCGGCTATTCGCGAAGTACACAACTTCCGGCCAATATCAGTACTGGTTGGGGACGTCAAAAATCAGTACCGATTTTCTCGCAGTCACGCTCCTCGACAAGTCAAAACACGTTCAATCCTGTTTTCCAGTCACTCGGTGACCTTTCCTCTCTCAATCGAGCCTTCCGTTCTCCTCCGGACACTTCCGATCTCCTTGACCTCTCTCCGGCCTCGTTATTGCTTCCGAACACGTAACTTCGTGTTTCGCACGTCCGCACTCGCTTCCTCGCCTCGTCCACACGCCGCTTCCTCACTCGCAGGCACTTTCTGGCGTTCGGGTTGCGAATTCCTCGTCCCTCAGCCCTACTTGTCGCCCCAAGCAAACTCAGTCACACGCCGTGCCCGAATACAACGGGCGTGAGCGGTGTCCTCGTTCACTGCGAGTGCAACACTCAGTCAAGCACAATGAACAGCTTCGTCTCAGGGAAAACGAGACTCCACAGTCAATTGCACTCAAATGAGCGTCTAGGCTTTATGCTCCCCGACTTGGAACGACCAAATCGGATCCGCAAAGGCTACCTTACAGCCTCACTCAAACGGGAACGACCCAATTGAGCGTTGAAGCGCGTGAAGTGGAGTTGTCGACGGGTTTCCTCCTCAGCAGCCTCCTTGGCAACGGCTCAGCCCCCAAATATTAGGATCGGGTCGTGTGGTGAGGTGTCGGAGCGAAGGTGCGAGTTGAAATGGCAAATATTTACTTCATAAACAACACGGAAAACAACAATCTAAGGCGAAAATCAACGAGAGAAGTGACGAAAAGGGCCTAAAATTAGGAGAATTTAGTGAGAAATTGTACCCACACGGAAAATACACGTTAATGCGGGAATTCAAATACATTACGGTAATAGTTCGATGGGTCACATAGATGATTCAATATTCGAGTTCTTATTTTAATATTTAAAGAAGTGTGTTTTGAATAACTTAAATATTGCATCATTTAAATAAATAAACAAATCAATAATTAGGGTAATGATCCTAGACGAAAAGCAGTACTGATTGGGGGAACATCATATCAGTACTGATGTAGACGGGGCACTTCCATTACAGTGCGGCTAGAGAAGATTGCGCTAGTTATGGATTCGCTGCGATGTATACGTGACTTCTCTCGGATTTCTCTATCGGAGTGGCTTACTATTATGGATTGCAAGCTGGTAGTGATCGTTCTGTGAGAGAACTGTGCGAGATATGGATTCGCTCGACACACACGTGTGTAAGCAATATGTTTCACGATGCATTCAACTAATGGGCAGAATCACCCAAGTCGATTCGTCCTTGTCTGCCGTTTCAAAATACTGCAAAATGTAACAGCACGATGTGCTAAATCTCTAGAACAAAGCTGTGATCGCGTAACCCAGAGACAAAGAAGATGACTTGCGGCTAAATTATAATTTCTTGCATACGGACATTCAATCCCTTCCAGCACGATGTCTCCCTACGTCACACTGTATTACCTTTTGGTTTTGGGTTTCTGGAAAGAACGTGTAGTCGGTCTGAAGTTGACTGATAAAATACTGTTCTGACGTACTTAAACATGATTGAAATTTCGAAATGAAGCCTATCAATTTCCTCTATTTCCAGCACGATGTCCCCCTACGTGACCGAGTCATTCAACGTGTCCGAGGCACGAGCACTGTTCATCTTGTCGAGTGAGTACCTCTCATCTGGCTGATTGTGCCGGCTTTTGTTATGCCGCCTTTTCCTTTTTTTCATTTGATAGTCTAGAATGGGTTATGTTTCAAAACGTTCACAAAGCACAATCTATTAAAGGTATTCGATTTTCTCAATTTTGGCAGGTGAATACAAAATCGAACAGAAGAATTCATACATGAATCTTAATATTTGTCAGTTGTCGTGCGCCATTTCACTTAACGGCACGCGCATAATATATTGTGGCGCCGTTGCAAGCACCAGCCCTATCTGTCATTGAAGATGCTCTTTTCAGTCGGCCAATCCGCCGCCGGCGCCATCTCGATCGTTACTGTGCTCGTATTCGTGTTCACTCCGCTGTCGAAAGTGTGAGTGATTAGAACTAATGGATTTGTGTGTTCCGCGGCAGATGAGAAGATCACTGCGAACTCCAACGTTCTCACTATTTCATTGAGCTGTGAAACATAGTCGAGCATACTTTCAGTTCTGATGGGGCGCAATTGATTTTGGTGCTGAATTATGTTTCACAAATCATTCAAGTGCCTAAAGGTTGCAAACTGATCGATTCTGTATCCTTAACTTCTCTCAAACACAATAGATGAAATTCTCTTATTCCAGAGCCAAGGCCCGCTATCTCTTCCCGTTCGCCCTCTCCTGCTACCTCGTCATGTACCTCTTCTCTTATCCATGGCCAGGCATCTCGGAGGACATTCCGTTGAGGAATAATGGTGAGATCAGAGATCAATCATTCATCAAGTGAATTTATATCCGTGAAAGTTTTGTGTTGCACCGTCGACTACGTCTGCATTGATCACGAAATTTCATAACAGAGCAATAGTCAGGCCGAAACATAACAAAATCGCAGAAATTTTTTGAGATTCTCTAATTATGGAATAGTCATTGATTTCCAGTAACCGCCCCGCACGGCTGCGACACGGAGCGCTACAGCTGGTGCGGCAACGGACTCAAGATTGTTAGAAACGCTTTTCTTTTCTTTCCAACCAATCCGATCTTCTATCTCTGAAACGTATTCTATTCAGCCGTGTACAACTGGTCACAATGCAGTTTTTGGGCTTTGTTTCAGATAGTTTCAGCATTGCCCCGTTGCAGACCTACCACATCGCGTGGCTCTTTCGTACTCATTTAAACATCTGCTTTGAAATATTAATTTAAATAACTTTAAAAATAATTACATAATTCCAGACGCACCACATCGCCTGGCTGGTCGTATGCTGTACTCTCTTTGGAATTGGAATTCCCGTCTCGCTGATAGCTTTTGATACGATCTACTCGAAAGTGCTGGGAGGGATAGATCAGGTTGGCACTTATATGAATTCCAGAGCGTTTCCCCGTAATCGACGTCACATTTTGGATTAACAGCTGTTGTTGTTGTTGTTGCTGTTGTTCATATTTTTATGAACCTTAATGAGCACTCCGAAATGAAAGAACAGCATTTAGATGAAAACATGCCGGATACTGATCGTTGTTCCGAATAACAGCGGTATGAATGAAACACATACTTCGCTGATTCCAGAACATCATGCAAGGCCTGCTCATCATCATGGACGACCTCGCACTCGCCGGCGCGCCCATGATATCGACGTAAGTTGTTACTTTTTTTTTTCGATTTTTGGCAATTTATTTTCGAAAATGTGATCATCTTATCGCCTGTGCGAGTTGTTTGTAACCTTGAATCCAGCGCGAACATATTCGGAGCCCTCCTTCTTTCCCATTCCCTACTTCTTTCATTATCTTTCTGCAGCAAAACTCGTTAAGAAAAATGTGCTGCCTGATTTTTTGCGATACAAAGAGTACGAAACTGATTTATACAATGAATCCCATTCCAGTGCCTCCTTCGAAGCCTTCGGCCCCGGTCCCATGTGGTTGTCCGTAGCCGGCATTTGCGCCCTCGGCCTGGTCATGTGGCTGGGCATGATGCCCAAGCTGCGACGGCTCAACATCTAGACCACGCCGACTTCAAGCTCCGCCCAACCCTCCTAATACTAACCTCTTCTTCTACTTGGAAGTTCTAGAACATTCGACTGTTGGACAGTAGTGAAACGCGATAAATTATTACTTATTCGGTGTTGATTGTAATAGAACAAGATGTGGCAGAGGCACCAATAGAAGACATTCTAATCTTACGGGGAGGGATCGTTTGAGTTCTCAATTTGAGTGATATCTTGCCATTGAATAAGAGGTGAAAGATGCTGACCGCAACGCCAGTCGTCACATCACATGCCATTTTGAAACAAGAGTGCAATCACGTTTCGATTCTAAACAGGGCAAGTCTGATTACGCGATGTCGGAAATATGAATGGAACAATCAGCACAGAGCTTCCTTTCGTTTGGGAGCGGCACTGCCCTCTCACGTTCATTTAGAAATGTGGGTGCATCATGCAATCCAGTTATCATACGGAATACTCGGGATTCTTGCATACTTTCTCGTATTCTATGCTATGCTCGGAGTTCGAAAGACGCTGAGCCAGAACTTCATTGTCATCTATTCGTTGATGGCCGCTACTGTAAGTTGCTACTATTTCTATGTTTTTTCGAACCTTCTTTCGATTTCTGGACAATTCTTGAACGCTCAGAATGAATTGGTTTCAGAAATGAGAATGGTAAAGAGAAATGCTCTGAGAAGGGAGGTCGACCAGAAACCCAACGGCTTCTTATTCAGAATATCGCCACGTGGCTCAATGCGTGGATCTATCTGCGATTGCGACGAGAAACATTCTTCTTTTTCTATTATAAATGGATGGAGGGTTTACCCGTTTTAGTGTGAGTTGAATCGATTTGTGCAATTTGAGAACGGAAATCTATTTCAGAAGTATCCACAGTTTTCTCGTCAGTCACTTCTACACGGCGCAGAATATCGACCTTTTGCTACTTAACTTTGACAGATTTGCAACCATTTTATCTATGGTCAAAGATACAGAGGTGGGTTGAAGAAAGATAAATGTTTGGCACTTTCTGCATTCATCGGTAGAGTGTCTATCCACCATCCATCCCTACCACTAACCCTGCTATAGGCAATCTTATTAAGAGACCGGCTCTGAGAAAATTTATCATTTTGGCGAAATTCCGGACATTGCGCCAGGACTTTCGAATCCGGCCTTCATACTCACAGGGCCTGAGGACCCTTTGACCTTGTTTACCAAGATGATGATGAAACCGGCCAGGTTGCGTAATGCGGCGCGCCAGGTGCGCGCATATGGAATAGTGATGAAAATCGATAAGTTCTCAACGGATCAAGCTAGAACCAAAATTCCTTTTGCGTTGTGTAAGGGATGTCTAGAGTGTGCTGTGACACTATTGGCGTGGATTGAGCGACGGTTCTCGTTGCAACTTTTTGAACAGGGAC
>LS493799.1:40795-66531 GCA_900490845.1 Pristionchus japonicus | reverse complement strand
GTCCTTGTTCAAAAAGTTGCAACGAGAACCGTCGCACAATCGACGCCAATAGTGTCACAGCACACTCTGATCATCCCTTACACAACGCAAAAGGAATTTTGGTTCTAGCTTGATCCGTTGAGAACTTATCGATTTTCAACACTATTCCATATGCGCGCACCTGGCGCGCCGCATTACGCAACCTGGCCGGTTTCATCATCATCTTGGTAAACAAGGTCAAAGGATCCTCAGGCCCTGTGAGTATGAAGGCCGGATTCGAAAGTCCTGGCGCAATGTCCGAGGGATAGTGAATTTTCCCAGAGCCGGTCTCTTAAAAGATCTTATTCAAAGAAAAAGAGTGAAACGTATGCGATCTTCCGGAGAACTCCACAACCACCGAAATGGTTGCTATGAAATCAGTTAATGATTTCAATTGCAGTGGTGGAGTAAGTATTACCTCCACATCGCCGTCTCCTTTCACTCAATCTTTCTCATTGTCCATCTAATTATCAGGTTTTAATCGTTTTTGTTTGTTTTGATATGCCGAGATTCAGGTTGCCAATGTCCGGTCAAATGCGCTTCAAGAATGAGACGGGAACCTACGAAATCAATGAACAAGATTTGGACAACGTATAATCACAACAGTCTCCATTTTTAGTTAATTAATTAATTATGCTAATTAATCAGAAAAAATCACAAAAAAAAATTCAGATTCACAAACTTGCGGCAAATGCCCAACTCGGATTCGGAATCTCAGTTTGTCTCGCGTGTTCGATTCTCAATGTAGGTTGGAAATCGAATTTTTTATATTCCAACTCCATTTACAGATATTGTCCCTGAAATTTCTTCGAAAGTTGAGGAATATCAGACATGCGTCCACTGTAAACACAAAATCATAACCAAGCAATGAAACTGGTTCATACAGGAAAAGTCGTTCCTCATCATCAGTTTCTGCATTTTTCTATCGCAATTTTCGAATGTGCTGATAGCGGTACGAATTTGTATGTTATTGTTGCAAAATCTCGAAATATTTCAGTGTTGCATGTCTATTTTGCGATCATCTGATTCATCATCAAGTGTTTTCGGGATTGGTCTTCAGTTGATATACGAAATGATGTATTTCACTTCGGATCTGTTCTCAATTGGACCAGCTTTGTAAGGAATTGATTGTCAAAAGTTATGTTTTGTGCAAATTAGGCGGGATCACAAACAGAACTCTGTTACAGGTACACACTGCTCTTGCCTGGTCCTATTCGGCGGTTCCTGGTCGCGAAAATCACTAATTCAAGACGTTAATAGCGCCATTTCGTCTTCCTAACACCGATCGATGTACCTTTTTTTGCACAAGGAACAAGAGATGAAGTGTTCGTGCACAGTTGAAGGCCTCCAGAAGCTGGTCGTTTTGAGTGTGGCCGCAGTGCCATGTTTACTTCGAAGATCGATTGATGGGGTAGAAACAGAAGGAAACGAGGGAAATGTGAACACACGACATTTCGAATGTATTGAAATCGCCAGAAGGAAAGCGCGATCACTCAATCTTCATCCTTGATTCCATTGAGAATGGAGAAGCACTTCTTGCAAACTCTTACTAGCATCTCTATACGAACATGATGCATTAGTTGCCGAGATCGCCACTACCAATGCAATCAGCTTTTTTTCCCACTGTGTCATCTTTGTTTCATTTCCCCTCGCAATCGAATGCATTGACACGTGACGGAAATGTTCGTGTGGCAACGTAGTACGATTTCACTTTCGTTCATTTTCCGTAGTAATCGATCAGCAATACGAGGCCTTATTGACACTTCTGCACTTTTTGGCCCTATCATTCTCATTCAACGCCTCACTCCTACTTAAAGCGGTTCCCGGGCTAGAAACTATAGAAGTTTCCTGAACTTTTGAACTCTCAACCATTGCCTCATTTGACTGCACGGCGTAGTCTATGAAGACAAGCTCAAACTCAATTAGCGCCATTTAATGAAGTCCTTGTTCCATTATTAGCCTTTCTTCTCAGTCCTACCCTCCTCATTCTACCTTCACTCGATCATCGTACTCGGTCTTCTCTCGTTGTTTCAAGGCTTCTAACTACTCGGTAAGCCGCAGTTTTATTTTATTTTTTGTTCATGCACCTGCACAGTAAATTTACTTTTAACCTGCCAGTTATCTATGATTTTTCGATCATTAGATCAATTTCTGTGATTTTCAGTATCAAACTTATCTTTTCCAGTAATCACAAGCTGCCGTCATGAGGCAAGCACGTGTCCCGTCGACGCCGGACGAGAACAGGAGTCTGCTCGGTAGGTTACAGTATTTCTCTGGGGTCTGATATCTCCCACCCACTAGGTGAACATTACTTCAATCATTAGGAGGGCATTTCCTGCTAAGTGGTACCTATTAGGTACTACCTAATGGGTTGAAGACTTACCGTGTCACCTGTTACAAATACCTAATCTGAGCTCTAAGATTCCACTCTTGTTCTTTTGATTCTCTTATTTTGTCAAACTGCAAACACGTTTTCATTGTTTATCTTCACACGTACGTCCATAGTCTGCTAATTGCACAATCCCATGTATAAAAAACACGTATTCGATTACTTTCTCGTTCTACGTGCTACTTCTTCCCTCCTTCTTATGTCGGCTAGCTGTAATAACTTTACTTTGTTCTATCGTAGTCACCGCAGTCCAACTGAAAAATCGCGAGTATTCATAGCTTTGCACATTAAACACTGGAGTGCTGTAGTGCTCTTACAGTAGTACTGATACGGTGACTTTATCGATTTTCCAGCCAGCGACCTCTCAACGCCGAACGATGCGACACACACGCGACCGTACGCAGGTGAGACATCATCTTGATCTTTGATCTTTCAGCTAGATCAATTCTGAAAAATACTTCAGTGAAGATCTAAAAACAAAATAAATTATCAGAACCCGCCTCGACCGTCTCGACTACGCGCACGCACGACGCGCTGTTGTTGGAAGAGAAGGAGGATGATGGTGAGGATGATCTTTGATCTTTGGAGGATACTGAGAGATGAAAAAGATGGAGAAGAGGTGGGTTGTGCTGACAAATATTGAAGGACAGGAAGCCGAAGAATCTCTGATCTTTAAGGGAACCGGCGACATCATTTTTCTTCTGAAAAAACTTCTGAAAAAACCCTGCATAGTGCTCTATGATGCAACTCATTGCTATCATCATCATGATTCATTGAAAATATTTGATGATGTGAGTCGAAGCTAGAAGTATTGAACCATCGTAGACTTTAATGGTTTTAGTGCATATTGAAACTTCTTGAAGTAATGTGCGCGTTTTGGAGCATTGAAACCGGAAATACTTTTGCACTTTTAGTACCATTTCTTTAATTAGTAATCCTCCTATTGTATCACTTGTCAATATCAGTATCGCTTTAGAACTTTTTGCTGCTCTCTTTTCCTCTCATTCTTCATCCTTCCCCTTCCTGAGTGATTCACCCCTCACAAGAGAACCATCCGGAATATGCTCAAACTCTCTCCAATATGCTTTATCTATAGGGTTTTCTAACCAGACTAGTGTGAAATGCGTACAGTTAGACAGTTATTTTGCCTTCCGCCTTCGGAGATGAGAAGGAGAAACAGTTTACGCAATTGCTTGGGTGCTGTTTCACCATGTCTTCTGATGTCGAACCTGACCCCGACTTTGAGATTGACTTGAGTAGTCCAATTCGCAGGGATGGAGTCGACTTCTCCAGATTCAGTGGGTTGCTTCCGATTTTTCGAAATTCAAAAGCTAAAAGGTCACCGGACGCCTTTCGCAAAATTTAGAGAGCAATCATTAGACAAACCGTGAAAATGGAGCTTTATGAATTTAGAAGTTAGGATGATTTGCTGGGAATATTCCTCTTATTTTGACGCATTCGCACCGTTATGATGTGGGGTGAATGGAGATTCTGCTACCAATGCGACGGCACGGTTGTTTGGGGTGTGGGGCTTCCCGAGGGTTCAAAGATCAAAGATCAACCCCTCGTCCTCCTTCAGAATCCGTCTCCGTCGATGAGGGCGACCTGCCTTCTCTGAAGGAGAAGAATCTCAACGATGGCGACCCGGTGACGGACTGGCGCGCGATCACGTGGTGTGCGGTGGTGGGTGATCGTCATTTTACTTGGTCATTTAGCGTCATTTCCTTTTCTGCCATGGCTACGTAGAAATGTCATGACTTCATTGCACTACATTATTGTATCATCAGTCGGGTTGTGGGGACCAGCGATTGGTTTGAGATAAATAGGTCTGAAATGGATCATTGAAAGGTGCTACGCTTTTTCACGCAAAGGGGGGGGGGATGTGCCACCCCCAAACCAATTCAGCGTTCAGTCAGTCCTTTGCATGAGGCTATACCGCTCGTGTTGTGTACGCGTGATGGGGGATTTCTTTGATGTGGATAACCCTTCTGTAATTGCAGGTCTTCTTCTTCATCGCGACGATCACCAACGGTCTCAATAACGCCGCGTACCTCTACCTCAATGAAAAGGTGAGACGAATTTCCTAAACAGCTTCACAGCGCAAAAATTTTACGGTATCCTATGCATCCTTATTCTTTCGCGTTGTCTGGCCGGCAAGAGAGCATTGCGAAATGAGAGGTCGCAAATTGTTAGCAGAATCCAGCCGGCAAACTATCTCACTTTCATACTCACCTCAGCTGGCCTTACCATCGGGTCCCACCAAGCGTTGTCGTACGACTGTAAAATTGCTTGACGTGACAGCACCTTTATCTTTTACTCCACTCAAACGATTCATACATCGGGAGCAATCGTTCTGATTCATTGTAACGATTCACCCAGTTATTGAACCATTTTCCGGAATCGGAGACAGGAGTGACATATTCAGGATCGCTCCCGAAATAATAAATAAAACAATAAATCGAAACAATTAAGGTCGACAAAACCGTCTCGCCGGTGTACTCTGGGCTGCACATCGCTGCGACTAAGGTTCACGTTTCACTTTCGAAACTCGCTTTTTAATCGAGTAAACATCGAGAAAAAAACTGAGAAATCGACAGAAAGTGCACATCTCACATGACTTGACAAATATTTTATACATTTTTGTAAATAAAATAAGATAATATTAATACTAATTAATAACTTCAGACGGGCCACGCCGCCGGAGTCGTCCTCTTCGCCGTGTACGCCTACAGCCAGAAGTGCTTCAAGTAAGTGTGTTTTGATTTACCTAATCAATAAATGACCGATTGGCGATAACTGTTAAGGGCAGCTTCGAGGAATGCCCTGTATGCATTGCTCCAACCATGTGAACTGGGTAAAATGAAAATTATAGAGAGGGATCAATAGGTGGGGCCAGCAAAACAGGGAAGTCTTGTCGTCGCCGGATCGGAACGAGGTTTGTCGATTCCAGAAAACCACTACTGATCGGTCGCGCCATCTCCTTCGTCGCCTTCGGCCTCTACCTCGCGATTAAGGTTAGTGAGCAGCCGGCCATATTTCGTAAGAGAGAGATCAAAGATCAAACAGCAAATTTTTTTTTCGTGAACTAGTGTGCTTAGCTTGAAGGCAGATACGTTCCCATTTAGAATCTGCGCTTGTTCGATTTTGTCTATGCTTACATTTCACTTTCTCCGCATCGTTCTTCCCTCAACGCTGTCGAGACTGGATCAAAATGCAAAGTAGGCCCTTTTTCCAGCTCTTCCCTCTCGAATGGCGTCGCTACGTCTTCCTGCTCGCCTTCTTTTGCCAGTGTTTTGCTGAGGGTGAGGAGTCTCTACATTCAGCTCTCTAAAACGCCTTAGTGGCCGGTGAGAGAATGTGTGAAAATAAGAGATGACCTTTTTCAAACACTTGTGTTGGGAGAATACTGTGGAGCAATGTGTTCTGCAATTACGGTAGAATATCGATAACTCAAGCAGGGAAAATTTGATGCAATTACCTGATTTACAGGTTCGGTTGTCGTCATTAACTCGTACATTCCGCGCGCGAGCTCGAGGGTAAATATTTGATTTTAATTAATTAATTTTATTAATTAGCTTACTAATTAAACTCTCTCTTCAATTCAACTCTCGGCCGTGTCACCTCCTCCGCCTCACCAAGGCGCCCGCAAGGGAAAATTGGAAGTGACTAGATCACGCGGTAAAGTAGGTCCGAAGAAGAGATTAGGCCCTCCGGACTGAATTGGCCTTGATTCTTCACTGGCCTAGCAGTGATGTCCCGCAGGACTTCGTGTGCCTTGAATAACGGGATAACTTTACCTTTTTTTACTAATTAAATGACAATTAAAGGCGGACCGGCAAGCGGCCTACGGCATCATGACTGCAGCTGTTATGCTCAGCATGCTGAGCGGACCTCGTGAGTTGATGTAAAGAGTCAAAACTGACACAAACACATTGTAGAAGGAGTCTATTTTTCATTTGTGAACGTTTTTTTTGTTTCGAAATATTTTGTGCAATTCTGAATCGAAACTTTCAGTAATTTCGCTCATCGCCACTCGTCTTCCCGCGTGGACGCCTCTTGAGTGGCTGGAGTGAGTGTGTCTTTCTATCGAGATTCAATTTCGAATCTGTCGGCATGCTCTTTGATCTCTACTTCAGATTCAGCAAGTACACGTACGCTAGTCGTTTTAGTGATTGGCGAATGTACCTTTTTCAATATAAAATGATGACATAACAAGAAACGCTAGAGCTATTGTCAGTTTAATTACATTAAAAAACTTTTCAGATTCAACAGATACACGTACTGCACCTATGCCGCGCTCATAGCCGGCATTGTTGCAACTGTAGCGATCTGTACGCAGTTGAAGGAAACGGAGTCGCTAGGGGGCACGGCTGAAGGTACGGTAGATTACTTTAGAATCCGGTAGGATACGGTAGGCTGATCTTTGATCTAAGGTACTGTATTTCTCAATTTACAGACTCCTTCAGCATCAAGATGGCAACTGCACTCACGGAGGTTCGTTGTTGGCCTTTGATCTTTAATCTTTGGTCTCAACAATCCAATCAATAGATCAAAGATCAAAAATCATCCTTCTCAGCTCCGTTCGATGGACAAAGTAGCCCTGTCGTTCATCTTCTTCGAGCGGATCACCGCCAGCGTCGTCCTGTCAGCGATGCTTGCGTGCGTTTTTTTCCTCATTTTCACGAAGTAGGCGGAGCCTCCGGGGGAAAGGGGGCGGAGCCTAACTAATCGATAAATCGATAAATCACAGCGCCTTCCCACCCTACTTGCAAACGACGCTCAACATGGACCACAAGGCGACAATGTCAATCTTATCTGGTGAGAAATAGACGTTGATAAGGAACTAAGGAACTAGTTCCCTAATAGTCAAAAAAACCGTTCGTCGAGTGACAAAAAGCCATTAGGAAGAGATCGGAGAGTCGGAAATAGATTCTATAAAGCGTAGATCAATGATCAAAGATCAACCATCATTCCAGCCGGTCAAGGCGCCGCCGGGATAGTTTCCATGGCTGCTGTGGCGGCGATTATCTTCACGCCGCTGCGGAGGTACAGTGATTACTGTCTTTGTAGATCCCCGAAAGTATGTTTGTGTTTCACTTAGAAAATTGATCAGAACGGAGAATTGGTTATTGAGGATGGAGGATAGAAACTGCACAAGCATAATTGTTCTCGTATTCCAAACGACGCGTAAACCTTGCATTTCGTGTGCCATTGTGAACCGTCTGCAATTCATCTGAAAGTCATTTATCGATGCAGCTAGAGTACCGTACTCCAGAAAAACCGCACTATTCGTCAGGGTCCGTTCTTCCTGCGTTCTCTTCTTCGCTCTCGCCTGCTACTTCATCATCTACCTGTACTCCTACCCGTGGAAGTGGACGGGCCTGTCGCAGCCGATTGTGGTGATGAATGGTGAGGGTAGAAAACGAAAAGAAATGCCCAAATCAATCCAAATTGTCTTGATGAATGGTAGGATCATTGATTGGTCCACTCTAGGCATGCCGGTATAACTTGAATCGACTAGAAACTCTAAGATTCATGATTGGTGGGAACTTGGAGATGATAATGCGAACATTCGCAGATACGACCCCGAACGGTTGCAACGTCGCGCAGCTCGATTGGTGCGCGCACCAGTGGCAAGTGAGCGATTTTTCTTCTCAGAGATCAAAGATCAACGAGCAGCGATTTTTGTCTCACGGATCGATAACTGGCTTTTCATCCGCTTACCGTAATCCTTCAATCCTCAGGTGAAAACGTGGTGGTGGATTCCGCCCGTCGTCTTTCTCTTCGGACTGGCGGTGCCCATGGGAATGATCTCCATCGACACCACGTTCTCGAAGATGGTCGGCAACATCGACCAGGTCGGCGCTAAAACCGGGAAGTCGGGTACCGTTATCGGAGTTCGTAGAGGAACGGAAAAATCTAAAATAGAATTCTCTCACAATTTGCAAAGTGCGCACGTGACTTTGGTTGTTTGTTCGATTTGTGACTTGTTTACGAGGAATAGAGGGACCTCATTTTCCATCCATTTCTACCTTTTCCTCTCACTGCGCGCGGTTTCTTATTGAGGAGAGGTGCGCTATTTTTGTTCTTCCTATCCAGGATTCCGTAGACCCTGTACCTGGTTTCAAAACTGAGCCTTCTGAGGGACAGGAGTACGGTATCATCAGGATCGCCAACTGAATTTCCATTTAGAACCTAATGCAAGGAGCGATGGAGCTCATCAACGACATCGCTTCTTCTATCGCGCCCGTTATCACGATGTGAGCTGTATTTCCGTCGAAAAAGGATGATTTTCGAGCTTTTCAAGCCTTTGAAAACTGTTTCAGGCTATTTCCAATCGGTTTAATTCAAAGAAATACAAATAAAAATGTTTTCAGGAAGATCTTCACCGATTACGGCCCGGCGACGTTCTGGCTCGTCCTTGCTGGTAAGATTGATCTTTGATCTTTACTGTTAACCTTTGATTTGTAATCTTTGATCTTTGATTTTTCCAGGCGTTGCAATGGTCGGTTTTCTCTCCTGGCTTCCGATGATTCCGAAGATGCGACGACTCAAGATGTAGATTAAGAAGGAATTATAATAAGAAGATTACAAGATTTGATACTAAAACATACTCTGTGAGGTGCTCCCATCATACTCTGAGCAGCCACGATAAAATTGGTTCTATATTTCATGCGTGAACTGCGTTCAGAACAACGATTCTTTACACACAAACATTTCAAAGATTTATCATGTGTATGAACAAGTACATTACAAAACAAATTTTTCATCTGTGAAGTATCATCCTACAAATGAATAACACAATTTATTTTAATAGTAAATAAATTATTGATAAAATGGTTCATGCAACAGATACCATAACAGAACAAAAAAAAGTTGGATTTCCCAATCCTACGGAATTTGTTACCTGTGAGATGTTTTTGTCTGGCACCTTTTTGTCTATTTATTTTATCTTAACTTTCCTATGACTAGGATCAGAATCATGATGATTCACAGAGTCCATATGATGATGAGAAATGTTCATTTTCGACATTGCTGTCTGAATATAAAGGTGTTAAATGTACAGATGTGCACTGACTTCCATGTCTTCCGAAGTGGAACTCGGCATCGATCTCGATACTCCTCGAGAAGGATCTGTTGTTGACCCTCCCAAGCACATTGGTTTGTCCTTGATTTATCTGGATCTGAGGATTGCGTAATTCCTTCAGAATCCGTCTTCGTCGTGGACGACAAAGAGTCGCGGGCACAGGAGATAACTGTGAATGATGAGGAGCTTGTTACGGACTGGCGTGCAATCACATGGTGTGCTGTCGTGAGTTCTTTGCATTTACGTCTCATTTGAATTTGAGATGTGACCTACTAAGGACTAATTTCTAGCTTTGAACAATGTTCTAAAGTGCAAAGAAATGTTAAGGAAGCAGTAATATTTTCATGAAAATTTTCGCAGGTCTACTTCTTCATCACGACTATTATGCACGCCATGAACGTCGCTGCATATTCGTATCTCAAGGAGGTGTGAGAATCAATTGTATTGTTGATTCATAATCTCACTCAGTTGTTCTGAATCAATGGGCTTGCAGTTTATGCCCAGTTAGGAATATTTTCGCAAAAATGAACGATTCATAAAAACAACTAGTTTTATTTCCCGTCGATGACGAGGGTCATCTTCAACTCAACATGATCGTGATTCAGAGCAACGATTCACCCAGAACCTTTGTGAAATCGGAATCATTTGAAAATGATGTTAACGTACCCAAAGGAACAATCGAAAAAATTAAGATCGACCCTACAGTTACGCCCGACTACTCTGGCTACCATGTTGCAGCGTATATGGTGCGCGCTTTTTTCTAAGATTTTTTCGGCTTTTCACGAGTAATCAAAAAGTGATGAAAAAATCAAGAAACAGACACCATTGGAGCAAATTCAAACTTGTTTCCAGACCGGTCATGCAGCGGGAGTTGTTCTCTTCTCGGTGTATGCGTACAGTTACAAATGCTTCAAGTGAGCTACTCTCTTTCGTTTTTTTTTTTTGCGAAACTGACGCATTGAAAACTTCACAGAAATCTCATTCTCTTCAGGAGGCCACTACTGATCGGCCGAGCAATATCTTTCCTAGCCTTCGGTCTCTACTTCTCCCTTTTGGTAATACCATGGGTTACGGTAACATTCCAGAATAATCGGAGTGGGCCAAACAAAATCTAAATAATCTTGATGCTAAATATTATACATTTTCTTGACGGGTCTGTGTCGAGAATACAAAGAGATTTATTCCAGACAAAAAAAGTTCATTCCAGATATTTCCCCTTCACTGGCGTAGATACGTTTTTCTCGCCTCATTTTTCTGGCAGTCTCTATCTGAGGGTAAGTTAGAGGCCGATATTTGATAATTTCTTTTTGTAAATTGTTGATCAATTTTGGGTTCTTCAGGTTCGATTGTCGTCTTTCGCTCGTATATACCTCGAGTGAACTCTAAGGTTCGTTTGTAAGACATCGCTTACAATTTATATTGTTGTAAATCAAATCAGCTAATATACAGGCGGACCGACAAGCGGCGTTCGGTGTTGTCGCAGGCGCTTATATGCTTGGCATCATTGCTGGACCAGGCGAGCTATTTGAAATTTAAAACACGATCCGCCTAAGAACGTACGAGGGGGTGGCACAGTACTGGAAAATCGTCTCCAGGGGTTCATACTTGGTGGTTAGAGTCCCTAGGGGTGGGATACACTTCAACCGGAAAATTGGACCCAAACGTTGCTCTTTGATCTTTGAGATCGACTTTTTTCTCTTTGAATATGACCCCGCATGTGATATACCATTCGATAGAGCATCAAAAGATATGTATTCTGGCAAATTTTCAAAAGGTTTGAACTTCAACTTTTCGAGAAATTTGAAAAATAGTGAAAATATGGCGCTCACAAAATTTTCAAAAATTTTTTTCACCAAGTTCCAATGGATTCGCAGCTCAGAGAAGTTTACACATTATGTAAAAAGGTACGGAGAATTTAACAAAAAATATCCCGAGCAGCTACCACATACCAGGACATAACTTTTTTGCAAAAAACTAGCAAACAATTTTGGGTGTTGGTTCGAATCCGCCTGCCCACATCAATCTTTTGCCAGATTTTTTTCGCCCCAAATGATGTTTTTTCTTCATGTTTTCTCTTTTTATCCATTTATACAGTGATTTGACAATGTTCTGTCAACGTTTCAGTTGAAATGCGGTCAAAACTGGCAACTCCATTTTTCACATAAGGGGGGACCCTTATGTGAAAATGAGTCGGAGAAAAAATGTATGAAAAAGTGACATAATTGAGAAAAATATCAAAGATGGGAATCTGTGGCTACCATAAACATGATAGTTAGGGTTGATTCCGACATGACCTCCAGCCTCATTTTTTCACATAAGGGTCCCCCCTTATGTGAAAAATGGAGTTGCCAGTTTTGACCGCATTTCAACTGAAACGTTGACAGAACATTGTCAAATCACTGTATAAATGGATAAAAAGAGAAAACATGAAGAAAAAACATCATTTGGGGCAAAAAAAAATCTGGCAAAAGATTGATGTGGGCAGGCGGATTCGAACCAACACCCAAAATTGTTTGCTAGTTTTTTGCAAAAAAGTTATGTCCTGGTATGTGGTAGCTCCTCGGGATATTTTTTGTTAAATTCTCCGTACCTTTTTACATAATGTGTAAACTTCTCTGAGCTGCGAATCCATTGGAACTTGGTGAAAATTTTTTTTAAAAATTTTGTGAGCGCCATATTTTCACTATTTTTCAAATTTCTCGAAAAGTTGAAGTTCAAACCTTTTGAAAATTTGCCAGAATACATATCTTTTGATGCTCTATCGAATGGTATATCACATGCGGGGTCATATTCAAAGAGAAAAAAATCGATTTCAAAGATCAAAGAGCAACTTTTGGGTCCAATTTTCCGGTTGAAGTGTATCCCACCCCTAGGGACTCTAACCACCAAGTATGAACCCCTGGAGACGATTTTCCGGTACTGTGCCATTTACACTCCGGATCGCGACGTTCTTACGCGGACCGCGTTTTAACCTAGAAATCATTTTAAAAACTTCTCAGTGATTCAATTACTCGGCACGTTTCTGCCAAGCTGGACGCTTTTTTCGTGGCTGGAGTGAGTTTGGCCGATGTTTCGGAATTTATCAAATCGAAATTGAGCGAAAAAAGCAGAAGAACTAAGATATTTCGCTCTAGGAAATAAAATAAATTAACTTAGATTCAATAAGTACACCTACTGCATCTATTTCGCTCTGATATTCGGCATAGTGGCCACTGTACTCATCTGTACGAAACTGACCGAGTTGCCACCACAACGGGAGACGGAAGAGGGTATGATAGTTAGAGTTACGATAGTACAGCAATACAGTAGTAGAATACTGTGTGACTGGTTTTTTTTAGCTCATCGAGAACTCAGTCAAAGAAAATGTAAAAAAAAGTTCTTTTCAGAATCGTTCAAAGTCAAGCTGGCAACAGCAAACAAGGAGGTTAGTAAATCGTTGATTGTTCATTTATTGACTTTTGAACTCATACAAATGATCAATTGATTTTCGCTTTCTTTCCCAAATAATCAAACACGGTCCTCAGACAAAGAACGAGAACTAAAGTCAAGATCAATATTTTCTAGCTCCGTTCGGCTGACAAAGTCGGCTTGTCCTTTGTCTTCGCAGTGCGAATCATTACTAGCGTGACGTTTGCATCATTTCTCGCGTGAGAGTTTAGTAATTTTCGAATGCTGTAATCGAACTTCTTGAGCCCGAGCTATCGACAGTCATTACAATCCAACACATACATTTGATATGATTGAAATATTCTCTTTGCAGTGCCCTTCTGCCATACCTGCAGTCAACTCTGAACAGGGATACTGCAGGAAATGTGCTTATCGCTTCAGGTAAGAATTGTTTAAGGCATCGTATTTCCGCAATCTATTTTCAGTCGGTCAAGCCATTGTTGGCACCACATCCATGGCTGCAGTTGCGGCGCTCATCCTCTCGCCATTGCGCAGGTTTGTATGGCATTATCTCGCATTGGCTTTTTTGGCTCTTTCATCGCGCTTATCACTATCCTGAGTGAGCTGAGACTACTCTCAGGATTCGCTCCTCTTGCATCCTATTCTTCGCCCTTGGCTGTTATGTGACTGTTTACCTCTACTCATATCCATGGACGTGGACAGGACTGTCGGAGCCTATTGCCGTGTTGAATGGTCAGTAATTTTTGTTAATCCCGAGAAAAAAACAGATAAGTTGAACTAGAAAACTAAGACATGCACAAGAACATCTAATATTTGCAGAGAAGTCCCCACATGGTTGCAACAGCTCGGAGCACGAGTGGTGCGCGCACCAGTGGCAAGTAAGCTATGTTTTCGGAAAATCAGTGATATTATCAGTCATTGAGAACTATCATTTCATTATCGTTTACCTTTCCATACCTTTCTCAGGTGAGGACGTGGTGGTGGATCCCGCCAGTCACGATACTCCTTGGACTGGCAGTGCCCACGGGCATGATCTCCATCGACACCGTTTTCTCGAAGCTGCTCGGCAACATCGACCAGGTCGGTGCTAAAATCAGGAAGTTGGATGCCGTCGTTAGAAACGGTAACGGAATGGAAAAATCTAATAGAAAACCACTCAGAGTTTCGCGATTTGCGAGTGGAGTTTTAGAATTTCCATAGTGTGGGCGTGGCTTTAGTTGTTTGCGGCTTGTTTACGAGGAGTAGAGCGACCGATTTTCCACTCATTTCGCATTGGTCCACACATTGCGCACGGTTTCTCTATTGAGGAGTGGTACGTTATTTGTCTTTTCTTGTCCATCAAGGGTTTCGTAGACCCCGTACCTGGTTTCGAAAACTGAAATCAAGGGAACAGGATATCATCCTGATCGACAACTGATTTTCTTCAGAACCTGATGCAAGGCGCGATGGAGCTCACGAACGACATCGCCTCTTCCATCGCGCCCGTTATCACTATGTTAGTTTCATTCAATTGATCAAAAAGTACCTGAAATTTGTGATCTTCGAGTTTCTCTGTTCACGTTTGCAATCTCTTCAGATGTAACCCGTAAACGACGAACTTCTTTGGAATCCCAACCATTCTTTTCCAGGAAAATCTTCACTGACTACGGCCCGGCGACATTCTGGCTCGTGCTTGCTGGTCAGAGTTTGATCTTTGATTTGTATTGATAATGTTGATCTTTGATCTTTCCAGGCGTTGCAATGGTCGGTTTCCTCTCCTGGCTTCCGATGATTCCGAAGATGCGACGACTCAAGATGTAGATTATCTTGAGAAGAATGCAAGATTTGATACTAAAACATACTCTGTGAGGTGCTCCCATCATACTCTGAGCAGCCACGATAAAATTGGTTCTATAAATGCGTGACCTGATTTTTTTCCTGTTTTTTTTTACAAATATTGCGGTCTTAGTGTAAATTTATTATTTAACATTACAATCGCGAATTGTGAACATTTGAGTTTATCGTGCAACATACGGAATTCTATACATTTTCCTATAGGTTGTGCGTCTTTTATTTTTATTTATAGTGAGGTAACCGTACTGCTCTCCACAATAATGCCTTGATAGATATATTTCAGTCTCAAGGTTTTTCTCTCTCATCAGTAGACCGACCGATTGCGTTACAGTAGAAGCAGTGCAGTAAACCTTTGGAAAGTGTTTTTAGTACCAAAAGAATAAAAAAAATAACAAAAAAAAATAAAAATAACTCACCTCGCTTTGGCTCACTGTGGTCGTTAATTGCGGAGGCGCGATACAATGATCGAAGGAATCAATCGAAACGCCCATAACTTGCTCGGCATATTCGAATAAGTTGGAGATTGGAATGTAAAACTCGAGTTCCGTTCTAGGTGCCTTCATCATAGCCTCAAGAATGAATAAAATTAGATGTGGAAAAAACTACGATCTCAAGCAATATACCTGATACAATAGCTTCATTTCATCGATCTCCAAACGAACATTTGCAAACTTACAGAAAAACTTTCCTTCAGATATGATCGCTTCGATTAAGTCAACACTGATTGTAGCTGGCAAACTAGGAACCTAGAACTTACTGTTACTGTAAGAAAAAAAAATACTATTTTTAATATAAAAATAAAATTTTTAACAATTCGTTTGGAACCATACCGTATGCTCAATGCTAATCCAGAATGGATTAGCCGCTGCTGTGAAATCGAGGTAAGACAGTTTGATTGAATCATTCAAGTTGAGCTTCAATAGAATATCTGCTGTATTATATTGTTCGAAATGTTACCATCACATCTGCTGCTTGAATTTTTGTAGTCTTCAAGAGACGTTGCAGCAATATAATGCTACGCTCGATGCCGAACGATTTTCTTCGTCCTTTCAAGCCCATTAAATCGATGCCCCAGTTCTTCAATTGGAACATTGAGATATTCACTTCACGATGAGAACTTACAGCTATTTGAATTCGTTCCCACTTTTCGATAGTCATCGATTTTCCCGCACTTGCTTCCAGTCTGTGCAGTTTTCGACAAGTGGAGGCAAGATTGGATCTGTCAGTCAATCCGAGCAATGGAATTATGAGGTATAGAACATCTTCCGGAAGACTGTCAAGAGTCTGCAAAAATAGTTTGAGATTGGAGACTCCAGACATATTTAAATAACAGTCAACTCACTTTATTTGGGACGAAGTCTGCGGAGTCAGAGTTCGCACTCATTTGAATGTTCGTCCTTTGGCTTGGGAAGACGATACTGAGATGAAATCCAGCGAGCATCGGAATATGAGACGAACGCGGCGTCTCTTTTAAAATTTAAAAAGACGCGTCTAGCGTGAGTGTCTCCCACTGTAGTATCCCTTTTGTGAGTGAGTGACGAATTTTTGAAATTGCACAAAATTTACAATATTTTATCAAATCGTGTTGTGAATGTAAAAAAAAACAAATTAAAATTGTTTGAATGAGCGCAAAAATTGAACTCAAACTGGTGCTGCGATGAATGGAATTCGTTTCGTTCCTTCTTTGTGTGGGTTTGCTAATGGCAAGCGACCTTGATTAATATTTTAGCTTTTTCTAGAGATGCCCGACAGACCACAGTTTGATATTCACCGTCAATCAGAAAGAAAGTGCCATTTCTGGTGTAATACACCTGAAATAATCAATCAAACTCATTGAAAATTCATATCGAACCTCTCCCTGTAGACGAGATGTTGACAGTACTTTCATATCAGTTTTTGAAGAGAAGCAATAGTTGATGCACATAGTTTGTTTGACGAACTCGATAGCATCAGTTATTGGAATCGTAAGAACTGCACTATTGAGGAACTTATTCGAAACCCGCTGAAATGAACAAATCTTTCAATCAACGAATCTCTCAAAATTTCTTACTTGGTAGAAAGGGTCAACGTCGTTTGCTAACATTCGTACACCCAGCAATTGAATGGATTGAACATGCCGAGGTATTAGGTTGAAATTAATAGTTGCTGGTAGTTTCGGCTTCTGAGAGTAAAATGAACCCGGTATTTCGATTTTAACTTGTTACGTACCTTGTGTTCAATATTGACCGATACTGCTCCCGTGATTGCTCCAACTTCAAGTACAGATTGATGAACGGAGTTATTCAAATTGAGCTGCAACCAATAATTTCTTTCTTTGATTGTTGATTCGAGAATATGAGCTCTGATTTCCGCACCCTTGCTTCAAAGTTCTCAATCGTCACGATAGTTCTCATCAGCCGCATGAGAGAAAACAGAGCGGCTTTGTCTATAACTCCGTTCATCCTCTTCTTTGGTCGAACGTTCCGGCTGTAGAGGGTGATTCCCTCTCGTGCCTGGATTATGCATTGAATATCAATGGAATATCTCTGATATATGGCCCAGGCTCAGCCGCTTTCTTTAACTGTTGGAGAGTGAAATGAGAATGGAAGAGATGGAATACTCTGTGAGTACAGCCTGGGCTGAATATCCAATAAGTGCCTCATTTATTATCATGAGTATGGTCATAAATGAAATCCTCACATCAATTTCGATAGAGTGCCATTCGGTCAGGGTATACGATTTCCCCGTCAGCGCTTCAATTTGATACAATCTACGACACGTTGACGCTAAGGAGGTGCGATCCTCAAATCGCAGATAGGGAATGATCATGTTGTGAATGTCTTCCGGTAATGAGTCAAGAGTCTGAATGGAGATCTAATCAGAGCAGCTTTTAGAGAAGGGTGCAAAAAATGTGATTAGAGTGTACATTTTCAAACTTTTATCGATCTTTCAGCAAAAAAAAACAAACTAACCATTCTCGTTTCAAAATGGAGATGATCGGTATTCATTGCTGAAAGAGCTTCGAGATGCTCTTTGAATTTTAAATAAAGGAAATATGACTTAGAAGCGTCCTTCATGCGTCTCTTTCATGCAGTTTCCCTCCGGCTAATTCGGTTCAATTTGTTCATCATCAGACAAAGTTCTCCTGGACTTCGTGGGTGGAATATAAAAAAAATCCTAAGCTTGGAAGAGAAAGACGATGAAAAGGACAAATCTCTTCAAGGTGGAAGTAACTAGGAGCGCATTGTTTCCGGGAAAGTGCGCTTGCGCGAGATCAAGGGACCTTGCTGTCACCAGGCAACTCTTTGAGCATGAATTATACTGAAATCTCTTTGGAAATGTCGAAGTAGGAATGTTCCAGATGTTGTGGACATATTCATCCAAATATGTTGAATTTCTAAATGGTTGCCACGAGTGTAACAGCAATAGTGTGAAAACCGATAAACAGCAACCGCAAATATTTAATAAAAGTTTATAGTAGGAAACATTGCGAATTGATGCTTCGCTACAACTCAATTGATACACGTCACATCATTGACAATGAATTCATTGTACGCTGTCCCCACTTCCATCATTATCATCCACTCCCCGTTCGCACAGTAGATTAGGGCAGGACTGTTGGAAGTTATCTGTTGAGAAGGTAAAAGTTAAGGTGTTACATGTCAAGAGAATTTACAGTCGTACGACAGTTGTCTGTTGAAGGAGAACTAGTATTGCTAGTTGTTTTGCCAAACGCTGATCAACCGATCTGACATACAGAATAACATGACTCACCGTAGGTTGATGCCCATTCCCGGGAAAGTGAGGAGTGTACATTCTGCAAAACTTTCAAACTTGCCATTTTCAACACTTGGGTGCCGAAACAATCTCACAGTGCTCTTGTGGGGCAGAAAGCTTGCACGCCAATCGCGGGTACGTTCGTGGAATCTCGAGTGTAGGCGGGTGGAATCAGCTGCATCGTTGATAGACGCGGGTCGCATTCGCATAGTACTGAAAAGCAGCATATTTTGTGGAAACTGTAAAAAGAACGAGATTCATTTTTTATAATCAAAATAACTGAGAAAACCATACGCGGATTGGCGGGATGAATGCAAGTAGCTGCCTTGAAGTAGATTTTAGTCATGTGTAGTCTGAAGAACCAGGAACCTGCGACAAATCAATGTGAGGGGAAAATGGGAAAGTACAATAAACGAACGAAAAAAACCAACCAATATACGAATCCCAATCGAGATAGCTCGCTTCGTCGTTCTCAAGTACGGCTCGTGTTCCATCATGAAGAATTGCACTGAATAATTCTCGTGTTATTGTTCACTCAACGGAAACAAGCTCCTAATGATCAAGTTCCAATGGGCTATTACTGTATTCGTGAACACCGTAGTCAATAACTACCATGCTCATAACTATCGTACTCAAAAACTATCGTACTCGAGAAATAGTCTACGCTGTCCAACAGGCGGCTTGCCGCAAACTTGCACCACCCCAGCCGGCTTAGGCGGATTCGCAATGTCGGATGCTTGAGAACAGGGTCCAGGCGTGTAGAATCGATCAGCAGTGTAGGGTGTTCGCACTAAATAATGATCCTTTCAAGTAATATTCCGGTCTCGGCTACATTTCTAATGATACCGAGCATGCATTCATATTATATCAATAGTCGATAAGAATAGAGATTTAAAACAAGATCTTACCTGGGCATCCACTAAACGCCTTTTCATAGCAAGCATAAGTCATAGGGCATTGCCCGGGAGGTGGAGCTTTTGCTGGGCCAAGCAATGCACAGCTCCCCCTGTTCTTGTAAAACATACATGCGTCGCACTGAAAATATCGTATATTTCCGCAATACATCCCTGGGCCTACCCCAGGAGTGTCAATGCACCGAATATTGCATCCGACTTGGGATGTAGCAGGAACTACGCCGAGTGAATCTCTACGGACATTAGAATTTACTAATTTGAAACACAGCTAGGATAACTGAAACGAACAAAATTGCAGTGAAAATCAGAATATTAAACTACCCCATAGGCTTGTGAACGCAAGACGACTAGAAGAAAGAACAGCATCGTAAAAGAAGTAACTAGGAATGATATTTCGAGGAAAAGCTAGTCCTTCCAAGATCATGGCACTTCGCTCTTGCTAAGCAACTGGGAGAGAAAAAGAGGCTACAACAGATCCAAGAGATCATTGAAAAGTAGACGTTAGAATGCTTAATGTTGATGCATACAATCACTAGCAGCAAAAAGAGTTTGTAATCCGGGACGGGTAATTCGTCGTACCCGACCTGGCAGGACTGGAGATTTTCCCGGGATGATGGAGAATTCAAAAATTACGGGAATGTGTTTCATCCCGGGTAATTCACTCCTTTCGGTACCCACTGTCCCGGGTATCATTATATTTCAAACGCTAGTAGCAAAAACACAGATAACGGAACAATCGCGTTTATTAAAACAGTGAAGCAATTTTGAAGGCGGAATTATTTTCCGAACAATGTCGATCTTACGGAGCCGTGTACATAATTTGATACGGAAAATCAGGAAACTGTGCGTTGCTGTTCTGGATCGTAAGTTCCGCCGCAAAATGACTCATCCATGCGAGCTCGACCCTATGGTTTCCTTTTCTAAAGCCGATGCAGGGAGGTCGTTGAACCTCACTGGAAATCATACCAAAATGATTTGTTAGTGAGACGACTCCTTTCCCATTCCAGCTGAATGCGCTAAGTTCGAAAGATTGCAACCTCATCTCACATGCTCTCTCGCCACTCAATCCCTTCCAACTATCACAAACAACCTTTCACTCGTCACTATGCCCACGCGACTCGCCTTTCTCATTCTCGTCCACGGCTCTGCGGTATTTAGTTCTTCATCCGAAGATGAGACTGGAATTACTGAGGAGGTCGGTTGTTCGAGATGTTTACGGAACCTCGGGGGCTTGGCTCTTTTTTTGGTTAGAGCAGCCTGTATAAAAGTTTGATTCCCGGAAGTTTCTTTTTTACACCAAAAAATCTGTCAGAGTACGCGATCGTTGCTACTCTCCTACTGTGTCCTGAGTGGTAGTAGGAAGTCTTAAAACACGCGAGTTCACGATTCACCTCATCTTCAAGGTGCCTGCAACGCAAAGCCCTTTCGAAGTACTTCCCATCTCATTCTATGATTGGAGAGTCTCCTTTCCGGGCCGACTGACTGACAATTTGTGTCAGGGACAGGAAAGCTACCGCACGCTTGCTGATGATTTGGACTTGCGGAAGCTGATGGGGAGGTGAACTTTCTTTTACTATTCTTTTTCCCTCTTCACACTCATTCTGTTCCTCTTTTTGGAGACAAATGCCGTTTTCGGTTTCAGAATTCCTTTCTACGAAAAAATATGATTTTCTGTTCAGATGGTTCGTTGGCATCGCACATCAGCGATATCACAAAGGCCTACACAAAGGTTCTCTGAAATGCATCATTTATGAGTGTGAGTTCCAGGTCGTACCTGTTGTTGTGGGCTACTCCCACTACTCCAGTTTCGAAAAGTCAATCACTTCTTGTCAGAGATGATTCAACTCTTTTTTTCAGTCGGTCACCTCATCACCGCTCACCACTCAAACTCGTTCGATGTCATAATCACCTACATGGCTTCTGGTGAGTTTGGAAGATGGGATGTTTAGGAACCCTAAAAAAAATACCGTGGTTACGTTTCAGAACTTTTGGCGACTTCTTTGTTCGGGTTCCTAAACGCGAGTTCCTAAACGTCGCATCATCGTAGGAGTTACTCTCTTTGTTTCGCACGCTCTTTCACCAGAGCGACGAGATAGTGTGCGAAATGAAGAGACGAATCCCTAATTTTGAATTGATTCTTCAGTGAGTGTGGCGAGGAAACATTTCGGTTTCATGCACTCATCCGAACCGCGAAATGCAATGCTTACGGAAGTCTCGTCCAGGGTTCAGAACGGAGATAAATGTGACTATTTCTAATAGTTCGGTGCGTTGAACAAAATGAATTGGAAAAATATGGTCAGCTCTGTATAGTATGGAGAACAATTATGCTGATTGTTTCTTTGCTCTTGTTTTTTTCTTTTACTGAGACAAACATGCGCTCGTGATAACGTTCAAAGGAAGATGAAGTCGATCATTATGCTCCCTTATTCAGTCTGGATCTACAAGGTCGGGCCAGAAGGCAGAGACTCGTTCGGAAGACGGCAATATGAGTATGTTGTCGTGGGCGGTTGTTACGGGGCCTTGCTGGTGCTCGTCCGAAACCCGCAAACGTTCAGGGAAACGCACAAGGTAAATGATTTTCGAAAATTACCATATAGTTTTCATTATCGTGTAATAGTTTTTGCGTATGCGAAGCGTCGAGGAGAATTTTCGGCACTTCAGGGCTCTCCGGAAGAGGGATTGACACTCGTCCGACGAACTACCACCAGTTCCCAAATTCTCATTTTCAGACTTCTCATTTTTCAGGCTCAAATTCTGAGCTGGCTCAAGAGTGTGGACGACGCGATCACTCCGAGCAGCCCGTTTGTTCAGCCCGCATATTACGGCTGCTATTTCGACTCGATTGTCGAGTCGATTGGAGCTTCCGAAGAAGGAAATGATCAAGATCTCGTAGCAAACCGTGCATCTTTTCACTCGAAACTCGAGAGAAACCATTCGTGCGACTCAAATGCCGCCAACCTGACGCTTGCTCAAGGATTTGATACGAGAAAGATGATGGGGAGGTGAGAATCACTTGTAGTTTCACAAAATCGCATTAAAAATATTAAATAAAATAAATTATAATAAATTATGAAGCGTATGAACTAGGGCTACATGAACCATCCTCGATGAAAGACGTAGCTCGTCTCTGACCGAATATAATTGAAGTGTTGCGAAAATATCACCGATCTCAGGTGGTTCGAGGGGCTCACCTCACGCCCATCTGACAATCACACCTGCATCGTCTATGAGTGTGAGTTATTATCAAGAAACTTTCCCGATTTTAACCAGATATTATAGACACTGTCCGTCTGATTCTTTCTTCATTGATTTTTATTCGATATGTTTCAGACTCCAGATGATCGCAATGGAAAACTACTCAGTGGACGGGATCTACTCGATCAGATTCGAGATCCATAGGTGAGGGATCTTTGAGTCTTCGCATACAGTGTAGCGCAGAATACGGGTAGTCCCTTCGTTTTGCACATCTATCACTGGTCAGAGAAGTGAGATAGTGAAAAATTAAGAGGTCTTTCTCGTATTATAAATTCTCCTAGCCAGGAGAGTTACCACGCGAAAGGGCGTGTAATTCAAACAGATTGACTATTGAGATATACCAGGTCGTTTCGTCAGCCTGGACATCCCTTCACAAGGGAGGATCCCACCTTCGCGTGGACTACTAATGTGAACATTCCCAAATTCGGCGAGCAATGTTAGTAACTAACTTTTTTTCTCGAATTTGATTATGTCCTTTGATTTTGTTGCATGTAAAAAACTGCTTGTCTATTCCAGTCTGGGTCTACAAGGTCGGTCCGGAAGGCAAGGATTCATTCGGGAGAGCTCAGTACGAATATCTCATCCTATCTGACTGCAACAAATCATTTGTACGAGTGCTGACCAGAAATCCAAACACGTTCGAGGACAAGCATATGGTAGGAAAACACTGTTTTCGAAAGCTCTGATCTACTATTAGGTTGATGCAAAAGTTTTTTCCATTATATTTTGAAATGTCTCGGCTCTCGCGTACAACATGATCCCAATTTTTCCTAATAGTATTTTAGGGGAATGTTGTGGGATCACAGTCGTACGTTGGTGCTGACTCAGAAATTCATACTACGGGAGAAATAAATTTCGAAAGAAAAATGTGGAAAAATCAAGAAAAATTTGCACTTCGAAAACTTCGCTATCAAAATGAACTATATTCAAACCATCAATCGTCGAAAATTGTCAGCTCAGGGAGTGATAGGGTTGAGTCCATTTGTTCATAAAAACATGAAAGATTAAACTCTCGGCTTGATACGGGAGAAAGAAAAACAAAAATGTCCTAATTTAGAAGGCTGAAATTGTAGGCAAACTTTCCAAAAAATGTAGCTCACGAATGAGTAGGTGAAAAAACTTTAAACTAGGAATTTTACCTAGGCATGCAAGGTACATCAATTTTTTGTTCAGGTTAAGTCATCAGTTCCTCTCAATAGAAAGCTCGACTTCATAACATAGTGAAAAATAATCAGAAAAAAATAATTTTTGGAAAAAGGCGCTTGTCTAGGAAGGGTGTATACGGGAGATATATCGCAATGCATGAATAGTGACAAATAATCTTCACGCTCTGCAACAGTAGAGTTGGCCGGGCTATAGCTCGGTTCTCCGAGGAAATACAATTCGATAAATGGGGAGGTTGAAAAATAAGTACTCGAAGTTTGGCTCACTACTGCACCCGTCTAAACGGGCTGCTTGTGTCATGATTATGTGGTCCATGAAGAGCATCCAACCCCACACAATTACCAAAAAAGCATGTCTTGATTGGACCTTTGTCAAGGAAATTATAGCCGAAGTTCGCGAGATCAAAAATTGGAAAAGACTTTTGCATCAACCTGATATATATCTCGAATTTCAGAAGAATATCCAAAAATGGTTGGAGGAGAACGAGTTCGACATTGGAGAAGACGCTATTGTTCAGCCAGATTATACTTTCTGTTATTATTCAGACTCGATCACTCCGGTTATTGGGCAGTCGTGAATGGAGAGTGGAGTGAAATTCCGTAAAACAAATAAAAAATTAATAAATTGAAGCCCCCGCACTGTAAATTTTCAATTGATAAACTCTTTACTCGAAACATGACACCAAATTCTTTACAGTTCTGCTTTTATTGACGATCTTGTATGCAGAGTCAATTGTGAATGAGGTGTTCAATTTGGTTCCATACCTAATTGTCAGCATTAACTTCACTAGTCGCTATGTTTAAAAATGACGTAGAAATGTTGAGAAAGGATGTATCTGGTTGATGCGAAAGTTTCTTTACAACATATTTATCACAGATTCCGGCCTCTCCCGCTCTTCGTAGTTGATCAAACAAGTAACGGTTTTCGATAACTGATAGGCCCGTGGATACTCTATACAGCCGTCCTTACATCATTTTTACCCGATGATTGGGACGAGCGCAGCGTCCCGCCAAAGTAAACTTGCCAGGGTTTCTCACAAACTTTTCATCGGATTAGATCTCCATGGAGTAAAATGATAGGCTCAAATTTCAACTACCGGTGTGAAGGGCAACTACTGGGTAAGACGTTTTGTGCATGGATATGAATGTGGTGCATAAGGCCTTCTTGAAATACCCTCTGATTCCAAAATGTGATCCACATTAATGTTTCAGCAAACAGTTTTTGGTGCGATTCTTTCGCACGAATGGATACATATATTTCCCATATGGTAATTGGTGAAGTACTTTGCCTGTAGAATCACCATTTTCATTTGTATGGATATCTCGTCTCTTGCCGAAAAGTATTTAATTTTTGAAAATGGAGAACATTGAAATCGTCACAATTTTAGGGTAATCGTTCTCGGAATTGCTCCAAACCGCAAACTCAAGCGCTTATAGGAACAAGGGATCCCTTACATGGATCCTCGAAAAATGGCAAAGCTCAACGATGCATGGCTTCAATGGGGGAGACCGGTGAACAATCGTATCGAATGCGCTATTTTCTCATGTTTTCAGTTTTTAATTTTTCTCTCCAACACAAAACATGTGGGACGAATTTTGATGGTGCAAGGCAGGTGCTAGAACGAGTGCCTAATTACTGCCGAAGAGGATTTGGGAACTGATAAAGTAGAAGAAAGGAACATTGAAAAACACCTTGTAAAGAAACTTTTGCAAAAAAAAACAAACTTCCTAGCCTTATTCCCATGATTGGGGTCGGCTGCCCTATTTTATACGTACTGATGCGGCGGGACCTAGCCTGTTTCCAGTGGCCTGGCGCTGACGATACCGTTTCCGGAGGGACTTTTTGTTTGCCGTGTACGAAACACTACCAACATTTCTTAACCCCCTTGGTTTTGGGTGGATCTGCACCGCCC
>LS493799.1:22366-40695 GCA_900490845.1 Pristionchus japonicus | reverse complement strand
TGTAAAGAAACTTTTGCATCAGCCTAATATTCTGTAATAGGAATACAAGCATTCGATACGCTTATTTTTGAAATTTATTCTTAGACCAAACTCATAGTCAGAACAATGTTGTATTCTTACATCAAAGATGAAAAAAATAATCGAGAAATACAGCAGAATTGTATTCAAATTATGTTGCAATTATGCTTTTTCATGCCCAGGGGCTTGAAATGGGATGCGCACTTCATTCCATGGGAAAAGAACGTTGTGATTTTGAATCTCGAAGACAAATTGCGCTGATGAAAATTCCAGTATGACAGCCTTATGGTTGCCATCTTTCAGAAAGAATTGCAGTCTCTGTTCTTTTGATTTTGCAGTGTAATTGACCTAAATAACATGAGCAGTAGGGATGCCGGATCAAATACCAAATGGCTTGGTAAGTCGTCTGGCTCACCGAAATACTTGTTTTGGGGCAAAATGAAAACCAAATATATGGTTTTCTTTTTTGGATGGGCTCTCTCAAATATTTCCGAACTATCTCGCTCATTTTCCACACATCAGATATTTGGTTTTTGGACCAAAGGTTTGGGTTTTTCCAAATATTTGGTATTTGAATTTGATCCGTAATCGCTAATAAACAGAACTGTTATGAATGCATATAAGGTACCTCCGCTTCCTCCAACGAAGTTGTGATTCGGGCAGGCTCAGAGCACAAGTCTTGATCAATTCCCAAGATCGTGCTGGCAAGAATGGCAGTATCAAACTTGTCTATCAAGAAGAGTGATCTAGTTGTTTCCAAGGATTTGAGTTTCTGAAATGCGACGAAAGCAATTTAAAAAAACAAGTGAGATATTCACCTCATAGATACGACGCAAAGTAGAGCCTTCAAAGCGAACATTAGTCATCATAAGCGATCTCAAACGAGGTGGAATGGATTCAATAAAACTCAAGCTGACGTCCGCAGGAAATTTAAGAGACTGCAATGTGTGGTTGAGGTTAGAAAAGTGTAACTCGATGAAAATATTATCCAGCACGTACTGTGTGATTGACTCTAATATCGAGAGTTTCAAAATAAGGAATGAATTCAAGAATTGACTGATGCTTAGGATCATTGAGGTTGAGCTGAAATTCGAAAACGTTTCGATTCGTTATGCCTATCTCTCCTTAATATAAGAATTTTTCTAAACAATCTCACCTTTGCGGTGAAATGCCAGAACCTTGCAGTCTTTTGAAGCCTTTGCAAGGTTTTGCATGTTGACAATTCATTGGGAAAGAGCGAAATGCGTGTTCTCTTTCTGTAAGGGTATTATACATAGGTCACGTACTATCCACGTACCGTTCAAAGCGGCCATTTTCAGAGATTAAATCCGTTTTTGACAGATGAATGTCTTTGGAGGGCTGCAATCAGCAATTTTTTTATCATAGTTACTATAAAATGATTTTCAAATTTAATTAACGAAACTCACCTCTACATCGATGATATGCCAGAGTTCCCGAGTCCACGAATCTCCAACTCTCGCTTCAATCTCATTCAGTCTGCGACAGGTTGAGGACAGGTTAGATCGATCAATCAGCCCGAGAGAGGGAATGATGAGGAAGAGAATGTCTTCCGGAAGGCAGTCCAGTGTCTGAAATATTAATTTTGCTTCCTGAAAACTTGGAGTTTTTTTATCCGTTTGTATGGAAAAGGCTGTAAAAAGATTTAAAAAAAAGGAAAGGTGCTTCCACATCAAGCTATTGACGCCTCGCGACGACTACACTTGTTGGAGCAGTCCGGTAAGGTCGACTGCTTGGGTGAAATTACGGGAGCAATGATGAAATAATGCATCAATTTGGCGCAGAACAACTCACAGTGCAGTTACTTGACTGACTCATATTCCGAGCTGAATAATCGTTCGGGTCAATTTCCATTTTTCAAAGTTAGACAAACAATTTACGAGAAAAAAGGACGCGAAGCGCTCGCCTTACCGTATTTGACTTCGCGGTAGTTCAAACGCTCCGTATTGGCTGTTGGCAGCTTTATCAGCAAACATCAACTGCCTTGCCCAATTCACCTCTGTTTTCGCAAATTCATGATTTTGTTGGCACTGACAGCTTGGCAACTTGGCCAACTTGGCAGTTTGCGGATTCACTTTGCCTACACAATCTTCCCCGCATCGTGATCAATTTTCCAGCGGCAGTCAATCAGTGAAAGAATTCTGTGAAATGGAGAAAACTCGGAAAACATAGACGAGAAACTATTTTCTATCAAAGGCCACATGATTGCGCGGAATTTCATTGGGCGGGTGATCATATTTTTGAGATTGAAGATAGGGTTCTCCTTTCCCGTCTGATCGGCAGTTCAACAAATTCCTAACTTGCACTGTTTCGGAAGTTCGTCTCCGTTTCATGGCATTTCGTAGCGAAAGACGCACTATTTTTGTCCGTTGCCTGGCATTTGTGATTGAAAATGCCATTGTTGAGCGTAAAACAGTTGATGCACTTTCCACCGGGCCGATTCTAGACAAAAACGCGCTCTTCATTTCACAGACTCTCACACCGATCTGAGAGGGGAGAGAGTATGCGAAATGAAGACCATCTCTTGCGCAGAGCAAAAAGGCTGAATCACGTTCGATTTCTTCTCCTTTTGACAACATTCCAATGAAGGTGACGAGGTTTTCACTCGCAATCATTTGACTGATCAGACACATCATTCTGCTCATCTGGTGGTTACCCAGGTGTTCTCTCGCGGAGGATCGGAGTACGATGCCCAGTAACGTCTCACTAGTCTCACAACTGTTTCCAGTTCCATTCAGACCTTTCTAGCTCTAGCTCCGTGCACTGCTTTTCCACCTAAGCGAAGTAAAATAAATGTCTTTGCATCATTCCCTGTCATTGCTACAACACTTAGTCATCCCCATCAAGTAGCTTCTCGATTTCGCTCCGAAAACATCGAATAGTTCCTCTCACTGATTAAGTTTTCTCCCCTTTCCGCAGTTGTTTCATTATTTCTTCCCCTGCCTCGCGAGAGTTCTGATTGCGAACTTTTTCCAGGTGAAAGTGCAAGTCAACAAACCGCGATTTCCCCATTCCCGTCTTGTGACCAGTTCAAGCAATGACCAAACGGGCCGTGTCTCGAGGTAACCTTCTATTTAGCTAATTATGATAATTAATTAATTAATTAATTAATTAATTACAGAATGCTCCCTTCAGTCGATCGAGGAGGTCGAGGAGATTTCAGATGCAGGAAGTTTGCAGGAAGGTCAGTTCATAGCTTTTTTCTCTCTCCAGTGAAGGTCACATTTTCAGAGAACTACGAAACGCCAAGAACTTCCGTATCTACGCTTGAAGGTTCGACCACTGTTTTGAACTTTATCTTTTCCTGAGCATCCGAACGCGAAAAACTAGAGTTTGTGAAAATAAACATTCAATTGAGTTTCAGCACATTCATTAGACTCTGAGAAGGGAATGATGGGTAGTGGTTCCCAAGCAATGAGTTGGAATAACAATGCATCCCCATAAGTCATCAACACCGCTTTAAATACGGGTAATCATCTCTACACTTGCATACTCTATCGCCTCTCCGACTGGAGAGAGAATGTGTGAAATGAAGAGACTTTCGAGCTCTAATCAATCGTGCTCAGACGACTACGTTTCGGTCTTCGGCATCGATGAAGTGTTCTCAGAAGGAGAGGGATATGAATCAGGTACGTACCGAGAACTTGTGATCTGAACAATCTTCAGTGGTTTTATCGTTGTTAGAGACGACTTCAGACCATCGCTATCACCAGCCTATTAGAAAAAAAATTATCTGAGGCAGAAATTACTGAGATGGGCATCACATCACTCTCCTATCCAACTCACAGCAGCCTGCCACAATGAGTAACGCTTCCTTTCTTGTTCCTGAAACTTTTTTTCTCTCAATTCTTGCCTATTGTTGTCCGATGACTCGAGGTTATGAAAAAAGTGAGTACTTTCCTCATTTTGCGTGCTCTCTCGCGTTCTCCATCTCTATGAGTCAATGGGAAATGAGCATGACGTTGAGTATGATCAATCGAAATGACGCTGTTATAGTTTTTCAGGAGCGTTCAGGATTCTTTAAGGGCAATAAATCCAAGCTGAACGACAATTCAGCGCGTTTTGGATGCGTTCCAAGCGCTTTTCCATGAAGCTTTTCTATCTGTTCAATGAATTGATGTTGTCCTCCTGTAAATTCCATAGAACTCCAATCAAAATTGTGTCAGTTTCATGAGCGATGAATTACAATAGTATTTGAGCCTTATTAGAAGTTCTTCAATGAACTTTTTCTTCATTCCTGATTCCCCTTCGATTGACCTTTCTTCCCGATTTCTTCCCGATACCACGACATTCTGTGCCGTTGTGTATCAAGAATGTGCGCGCTCCACATCATTATCATCGCCTTTGGGAGATCAGAGGAGCCTGACCGGCTTATGACCTTTCTTCACGCTCGCATCCAATCCTTCTCTAGCCGACCAGGGAGATTCAACGACTTTATCATGAGTATCTTCTCTAGTGATGATGAGGAGTCTCCCTCATCCCCCTATAAGCTTCGCACTTTTTGATAGCGTTATGATAGCGGCTTTGTCTCGCGTTGTCTCTCTCCGGTTAGACAGAACAAGATATCACGCGATATTGAGAGACACTATCATGTGAATCGTCTCAGAATCGCGGCGATGAAGAGATTTAACCTCCCTTTGCCCCTCTAAGCAGCTTCTCTTTCTACTATTTTTCGCCTGCTATACAGTGCGAGAAAGTATGCAAGATCAGTAGGCATTATCACTAGGATGATGTAGAGATTAGACCACTTTTGCCCCTCTAAGCAGCTCACACAGTATCCTCAGGTCAGACAGAGCTAGAAAGACAGGGGCCGGGGAGAGTCAGAGATTGGTTGTAATGTGGAGAGTCGATATCATAACGGTCCCCACTAAGAAGCGACGATTAGTGTGACGATTAGGATGAGAAGTGAACGACACCATTGGCATCATATGTGCCCACTTTTGATCCTCTAAGCAGCTTCCACATAGCACCTATGGCCGGTCAAATCGAGATCATGATAATGCAGTGAGGCGATATCATAACGCTCCTCTCGAAGAAGGATGAAAAGTGAACGACACCATTGGTATCATACACCACGCTACGATAGAGCTGGAGGGTTGATCCTGAACTTTCCACTTCCTTCTTGACCTCACTCTCTATCACCACTAGCCTCAAGCTGGTTGAGAGAGACTGAGAAAGCATGCTAGATGAAGAGAGCAAGGGAAAAACACTCGACTTCGCAGGACAGATGCCACTTCCAATCCCGCCCGATCCTTTTCACCCAAAGAAAGGAGCAAGCAGAGTCAATGATGGATTCGAGTTCGGTAAGAGACGTTCTTCTGAGGTCGGCAGTTAAAACAATCAAAGGTCACTCACGATTACGGATGTCAGAATTAAGAATGGCTCTCCTCATTTCACACTCTCTCTCGCCTGCCTGATCGGTTAGAGAGCGTGGAAAATGAGGAGAGTCATTCTTAATTCTGACATACCTACTCCCGATCAAGGAAACAAGGTTAGAGCACAACAAGGTGCTAAGTATCGCCAGTAAATGGACGAGGGAAGGGGGCATTCCCAGAGAGTCACTGCCTAATATTGAGCTATTAGCTAGTCTTATGGACATTCTTTCTACCCTACTAGTGGCAAAGCGACCAGATTATTGGTGTGGCTAGTTACAATTTCCTTGCATAACTTCCGAATCGTGGCTTATTATCCCTCGAGCAAGGGGCTCAACATCCCCACTGTTCACACAAACATTCTCGCACCATTCTCTGGTGTTTGTTTGCTTGTTCCACTCAGGGTTGGGCGAAAATTTTACGGTCTCTCATTTCACAATGCTCTCTCGCCGGTCAGATGGGAGAACATGGAAAAGTAAACGACTGTTAAATTATCGCCCAGCCCGATTCCGCTTTCATTATCCACTTTCAGACGACGAACAATTCGTCTCGGCCACTGGGAAACCACTACCGCGAAGGGATCACAAAGGTACCACAACCTTCTCTCAATTTTCCCTAATTTTAGTCTAGAGAATTTTACCATAGTAAGCTATAGTTTCCAGGTGGGTACAGCCTCATACTTACTCAATCGTGCTCTTAACTTCTAGATAATATTCGTAGATTACCGTATTCTTTAACTTCCGAATCATTATCGAAGAGTTGGCTCAGGTGATTACCACGTGGAGATGGCAGGGGACAAGGAGGAGAGGAGGACGAGATGGCGACCGATCCTGCTCGTGTCGTTTGTGCGTTTACTGCCGTTTTTAATTTGAATAATCTCTCCTCGAACTGGGAAAAATGTGCAGACTACTCAATCGTAGAGTGTGAGATGGAGACCGATCCTGCTCGTTTCCTTCGTACGTCCTATTTTTGATTCGACTTCGGGCATATCTTGGGTATCTAGCCCAGGTTTTGCTCTCGGAGTATTCCATCTCTACTGTTTCCATTTCTCGCCTTCTTTTTCAAATATAAGCAACCGATCCTGCTAGTGTCGTTTGTGCGTTTACTTCATTGTATTCCTCTAATTTCAAGCAAATTCCGTGTTTGAATGTGGTTTCGAAACTCGAGCACTCTGTAGACTTTGTGTTGAACCCCGAAGAGGCACATGCGAAAAGTAGCAAGATTCCTGAAGACTAAATTCCAGCTCAACTACCTCATCTTCCTCCCTGCGTACACGCTGGCTGTGGTGAACTTCAACTACCTGATCGCTGTGAGTGATAGCATTTCTGAGTTTGCTTTGTCCCAATTATTTCGTTCAGATTCATTAATAGGTTTGAATCTGATCTAGCTTCAAATATATTGTGAAACACATTGATCTTCTTCTTCTTCTTTTACTGGTATTGGGAAACGGGCAATTAGTCAATCCTCCCTGATCGATCCCTCCAGAGTTGTGATTGATACCTTTTGCGATAGCTTTCTATCACCAATCATGCTTGACCCGCGCGAATGAATTCATGCCCCGAGAAATAAACAATCGTTTCAGATCGACAAATCCGCGCCCGTCGACTACAACGGGTGGATGCGAGCGCTGATGCGGGTGGGTTTCAGTTTTCTCCATTTTGGATTAGAATATGCTTCGCGGAGTAATCATGATGGCATGTGTCGCTTCGATAACGATTGTTCGCACATTTCATGTGAAAAAATGTACAATGGATTTAACGGTGCTCAAGCAAGCAGGCAGGAGCGTTTCGAAAATTTATTCATGTGAATGGCCCTAAATATTCCAGCTAGGCCACGCGATCGGCTGCGCCTGCTTCGCTGTGCATTGTTACACGACCAAGACGTACCAGTGAGGTTTTACTAAACATCAGGTTTCCAAGTAGCGAGTCTGTCTAGTCAGCTCGTCCCGTCCTGGTGCTATGGTTTGAGAACATGAGTGAAAGCGGTGCTTTACCAAGACGTATTCAGTGTGCAGAATAACAAAATACTTTTGAACTACTGCAGCATAGCGCAAAACGCTCTCAAGGGTAGCAGAGTAATAGAAGGATATGATAAGAGGACAAAGCGATTTGTAGTGCGTTTAGTGCGCTGCTACACGACCAAGACGTATCAGTGGATAATGACTCGAGTCGACATGCTGAGCAAATGTACGCAGGCCTTCAGGCGCTCGTGAGGGCAAATACGTTTGTGAAAATGAGAGGGCATCGTATCAGTGTTTTTCTCCCGATAAGGTGGTTCGAATGTGTTTCAGCTCGCCTTCAAGTTGACTGTGAACATGGAGTTTCAATCAATCGGTGCATCCTGCTTCATAATCAAATTCTTGCCCTACTTTGTTAACCGAGGTCTGACAAGTCCAGCTAATCATTATCTGATCTCATTCCAGCCCCTCCCTCGCCGTCGGTCGACTGCTCTCGATCGCCAGTTGTCTGCTGTACGGATTCATTGAGGTTCGTTAATTAACTAATTAACTAATTAACCAATTAGTTAATTAACTAATTAACTAATTAACTAATTTGCAGATGTTCCCTGCAGACCAGCGCCGCTGGCCGTGGCTCGCCATCTTCCTCGTGCAGGACATGGCTGAGGGTGAGTAATTTGTGTTTCATTTTTTTCATAGTTGACGATAGTAACAAAAAAAAGTGTTGTTCGAATAAGTTTCAACTGTTCAACGAGACTCTCGGGTTGACAATAACATTCGATGATCTGCAGATTCCGTGTCCAAACAAATATAAGTAAACCAATCAGGCTCGAGTGTCATATTATTGTTTTTCGTAGAAATTTTGTAAGTTTTGAGATCCATAGGATTTCGGTAGCATTTGATGCGTAGTCACGAGGGTTGCATAGTTCGCATATGATTCTCTCATTTCATAACAGGCCTTACAGGAAGGAATGTTCGATATTGATGACATGTGTGTTGCAATGAACAGATCAAAATATCCAAGATACTAAACAATATTCCTCAGGTTCGAACATCATCTTCCGCTCGTACATCTCTCGTCTCTCAACTCATGCAGATCGACAGACTGCGTGTGCACTGCTGGCAGCTGGAGAGATGATAGCAATCGTGTCGGGACCTGGTATGAACTTAAGGTTGACGCTTGAACTTCGAACGAATGAGTGGAAGTGGGGTAGTGATAGAGGCAGCCTGCGCACTGCTGGCAGCGGGAGAGATGATAGCGATCGTGTCTGGGCCAGGCGAGTATTTATGTGTTGAATTTTCTTCAGCGATTCGGCATTCACGATAGATGGTATTTATTAGATGGTAGGAAAGAAGATAGGCAGACAGCCTATGCATTGTTGGCAGCCGGAGAGATGATAGCGATTGTATCCGGTCCAGGTAAGCATTCTGCTTGATCAATCAAACGACGGGCAATCGGATGAGGATAGTGGCTCAATGTTTAGAAATAAATGAGGCAAAGACATTCTGGGCTACTCTCTGCTGCGGAGATAATTGCTTTCGAGACAGGTGCATACAACAGAATGCCCTTTTCAAATGAGTTTCACGTGGATCGCAAAATATTAGGCGTCTGATATTTTCAATAGTTGCTTGACACGCGAAACAAAAAAGCGATAAATGAATAAATGGAGCAGAAGAATTGCTTGCAGGCATCCAATATCTCGCCGGCCTCATCAAGCACGACATCTACATCATGGAAGGCGTGCAGTGGCTAAAGTTAGTGCTCGGTTTATAGTTCAACCAGAGTGAGTAATCATACAGATGAAACAAACTAGTGTTACGCTAGGTCTACAAGAAATGTACGAAAATCGCTTCAATGGTATAGCTTCAGACTGAACGAGTTCATCGCCCCCATCTGGAACTCTCAATAGCTTTGCAGAAAAAGAAAAAAAATTAAATGCGCCCTAGAACTAGCCCTAGGACCACTACGAACATAAGCCATTATTCAGCCTTTCAAAATATCTATTCAGACTCAACAAGTACACCGCCCCCATCTGGATCTGTCTTCTCATCTCTATCATCACTCTCCTCATCACACGTATCTTCTTCGAGGAACCGGGAGAGGACGAAATCGTGGGGAAAGGGGAGGATGAGAGTGAGTTGAAGCCGGTGAAATCCACGTTGAGCTATCGTGCCACACGGCCCATCGTTTTTAGCGTTTCCGTGTTCAAATTTGTCATTTTACGTTTTCTATCGCCTGATCAACTAATCGAAGGTGCAAAAGCGTACCATATTTTAAAATGATAGCGAAACATATTGGAATCAATGAAGATATTTTTTCAGTGACGCTCATGGAGAAGATCGAGACTGTGAAGATTCAGGTGAGCACTCTTTCAGATTTCTTCTTGCTGACTTCTTTCGGCTGACAGTGTCCTTACTAGTTGGTCCAACGTAGCGTTGTCGGACGACTGTAAAAACGCGTGACGTGGCATATATCTTTACCTTCACCACTCGTTCTAGAATGTATTTCCAGGACGCATACTGTACACGACAATCGTTTGATATGCTAATATCCAGGACAGATCGGAAATTACCTTCTTTCCAGCTCCAATCCATGGCTCCCTTCGTCCTCGGTGGGTGTCTGCTCCTCAAGTGCATCGGCAGTTTTGGATCGACGACGATACTGACGTAAGATTTCCATACCCCTGGTCTTCTCTCTTCGATTCAATGCTCGGCTCTTGTGCAGTCTGGATTATTAGAAGTCAGGTTTTGACGTTGACTAATTTCAGATTGGCCGCTCCATTCATCACCGCCACCTACAACACGGACAAGTACAGCGACTTTCTGTCGAGTGAGTGAACATATTTTTTTCGGTTCCAAACTATACACGCGCTGGCAATCGATTACAAAACATCAACTTGGAAATATGTATGCCAACCGTGAAGCATAACTGAACTAGCAACCTACGGTTGCTACGTTGTACGCCGAGGAGTGTGTAATGGTTATCATAGATTCGCTTGAATTGCAAGCCTGCATCCTCCCTTGCAAAAGGCTCGTGAGGCTGAGAGCAATTCGTAAAAGTTGCGATTCCGCCACTTCGTGGCTCCATCGCAACTTTTTCGAATAGCTCTCAGCCTCACGAGCCTTTCGCAAGCGCATCGCAGGTTGGGTCATGCATAAAGGTCGCCATATATCAGGTTGGACCATACATTGACGTTCTTTTTGTAGCGTTGTATGAACGTAGAGGAAGGGAGACCATCCAGATACCGACGTAAGTCTTGGGGAGGGTATTGTCTCGTATAGCAATGTGAAAGGTTCGTGGTCGAAAAAGTTGCGACTCCGCAACTTCGTGGCTCCGTCGCAACTTTTTCTCCCACTGCTATTCCCACGAACCTTTCACACATTGCCATCGAGAGAGTTCCCACGATCCATTAATCGCGTGATGTAGTTTATTCACTCGCCCGAGTCATTTGGTTGAGTTTCAGGCAAGAAAGGCGCGAAAAACAGATTTCGTCATATTGCATCATCACTATGAAATTTAAGCAAATTTTGAAAATTTTGAACCCGAGAAGTTGTTTGGTGGTCCGCCCGAGTGATTTGGTTGAGCTTCAGGCGAATACGGTGGGAAGAGAAATTTCGTCATATTGCGTCATCACTATGTAATATGCAAATTCTGAAAATTTTGAACCCGAGAAGTTGTTTGGTGGTCCGCCCGAGTGATTTGGTTGAGTTTCAGACGAATGCGGTGTGAAGAGAAATTTCGTCATATTGCGTCATCACTATGTAATATGCAATTTTTTTGAAAAGGATTTTCGAGGGGATTCGTATGGTACCGGGTATAGGCTTGGGCAATGAGAAATAGGTGTTTTACAGTTGTTTTTCAAAAGCGTGACAGACGTTAGTCACAAACAAACAGACAGACAGACACTAAGATATGTTACTTCTCAAGTAACAAGAGATATAATCGATTCCAGGTTTCCAAATCATCGCCGGTCTCTCATCCATCGTCACCGTGGTGTTGTTCATGGCGACGGGGGCGTCTCAGAAGTGAGTATTTCTCCTTCTTTTTCTTTTTAAAAACGGACACGGAATCTTTATTTGCGCGTCACAACGGCAAGGTTTTTTTCTCAATTTCACTACATTTTTCCATGATTTTCATTGGACTTCATCGTTAACAGTGCTGCAACGCGTTCATTCTATATTGTAGGCTTGATCCAACACTCACGGAAGCCCTAGCACTCGGCACGTTCTTCGTTCAGTACGTAATTATTATTAATTGGCTAATTACTAATTAAGTATCAATTAATTAAAGATACGCCGCTTCCTTTCCGTGGCTGGACTTCTATTCAGTACCCGTCGTGCTCAAGAGTGGTATGGTTTTGAAAGATCTATCTTTCATTGTTATTATGCTATTATTTTGTTGGTTATACACTAGGAAACTCAAACCAATCGCTATCGTTCAAACTCGCTAATGATTGCATGAGCTGTGAAACATATAGCACGCTGTAAACTAAAAATTCTGCACCAGGTGCACGGCAATTTTGATTCATCAAAATAGTATCGAAAATAATATTCGCATCTCTTCTCCCCTTTCACTCAAAACGTAAAAAAATGCATCCCAGAAAAAAACGTGAAAAAATTGCACGACAATTTTTTCACGTTTTCAAAATCGTGAAAAAAATGCAGAGCAATTTTTTCTCGATTTTGTCCCCTGTTTCAGCCTTCGGGGCGCGAGCAAAAGACGAAGGAGAGTGGAAGGAATAGAACCCTTAACTTGCGGTACGTGGCGCAAACACGTTACCTCTATGCTACACTCGGTTGAATTCCTCTCCCTTGAATTGATTCTATGACTTTGCGGTGCAAGGGCAATCGATAACAGGAAGTTTTAGTCCTTATTTAACTTTCTAGTTACTGTTTCGGTAACTTACTGATTATTCACAAGCCATGCTGCTTGGGAAATAATTCAATTTTATGGAAAAACACATCTTCCTGTTCTCGATTGACTATTGCACCGCGGAGTCTTAGAATCAATTCAATGGAGAAGAACTCATCCGAGTGTAGCATAGAGGTAACGTGTTGGCGCACATACCGCAAGTTGAGGGTTCTATTCCTTCCACTCTCCTTCGTCTTTTGCTCGCGCCCCGAAGGCTGAGAAAGGGAGACAAAATCGAGAAAAAATTGCTCTGCAATTTTTTCTCGATTTTGAAAACGTGAAAAAATTGTCGTGCAATTTTTTCACGTTTTTTTTCTAGGATGCAATTTTTTTTGCGTATCAAGGGTGAATTTTTGCAAATCAAGAAAAAGAATTGTAATTTTGCATGTTTTCTTATTCCATGAAGGTTTCATCATATCTACTATTAACTTTAATTATTATCCTCCCTTAGTAGGGTTGTAAATAAATGTCCAAAACACCCTATTCTTCCACGTCCGTGCACCTGGTGCAGAATTTTTAGTTTACGGCGTGCTATATCTGCTCAATGAGTCACGATGTCCCTCCTTGGGTTCCTCTATCGTATTTTTGATGTTAATATCTAGGCAGAAAAATTATGAATGAATGCGTTCTAATTTTTGATCTTTGCAGCAAACAACACGCTCGGCTGCGACCCCTTGCAGTACTCGTGGTGTGAGGGCACGCGAATCGTGAGTTTTCCTAACTTATCTCGATGTTTAGGAACAAGTGGAGAGATTCTGTCAAAACAATGAGTTTTTCTTCCCTCCTTATAGAGCATGCAAAATTGAGAGAGTTATCTGATGCCAAACCCAGTTGATTGACATCCGCAATCACTCAGTACGATTGTAAACTGAAACCTGAAGATTGTTATCTATACTGCCATGAGTAGTCATAAACACTTTCGATCTTTGGTTTCTCATTTATTGAATAGACGTTGTAGCCGATACGTAGCTAAAGTACCTCGATGTATTTGTACTTAGTTGCAACTTGATCGTTGGAATAATCATTGAAGGGGGAAGAGCCTGACACGAACTCAAGAAATGACGATCTTTGATCTCCCATGTTTCCTCATCAGGTCGATCCCTGGACCTGGGTCATCGTCACTGGTGCCCTGATCGGCATTGCTGTGCCTCTGGCGAATATCGGCTTCGATACAATCTACTCGAGGGAGCTGGGAAATATTGACCAGGTCAGAATTGGTGGAATTCATTTTCCAAATCAACATCTCGAATCGCGACGGATACCCCAGAACTTCTTGTTGGATAATTTTTCTCTTTCCCATGCGCCTCTACCTACTATCAATATCAACTGATGCGCAACTCTCTTGTAGAATAGCTGAAACTCATTCAGAACAGAACATTTCCTGCTTAATTCTTCCAGTTGAAACTCTTCATTTCGAAAACCCCTCTCCACTTCCTTCACTTCCCAGGGGACTAGAATGTTCCCAGTGTGCTAAGCTGTGAGCATGCATCGACACATCATTATCATCGCTAACAGTCGATCTGTTGTTCTGGCTCTCTCTCTATTTCCCATGTTCTCACAGTCTGTCTGATCCACAAATAACAAGAGCACTCTCTCGAGAGCCGCATTTCTTCCTCATTCTCTCAATTTACACGCTATATGCCGCGGTCTAACCCGAGATAAGAGAGAGAGAGAATCAGATCGTTGACACCCGATCTAGCTCGCACCAAAGTTCTCTTCGGGTTGATCACCGACTGATAAGACTGATAAGAGGGCGCCTCGTGCGGAAGAGTGTTGAGAGAGGATCAGGCGCGGCTCTCACGAAAGAAGGAAGAATGACAGTTTTGAGCATACGGTGACTTGGAAAAATCTCGAAAATAGAATAACTAAAATGAATACCAAAGTCCTCCCCTGGTTCACCCAATGATGCTAAAGAGTGTTGAGAGATTCGGGCGCGGCTCTCACGTTAGAAGGAAATATTTTCCTATGGAGAATAGGGTGGTGAAGATTTAGCAGGTTAAACAGTACCCTTGAAATGAGGGGTCTATCGATAGCGATATTCTCCGGAATCGCACGGATTTTCTACCCATGTTCATGAGAAGACAGTGTTGAACAGATAGAGGGTTTCTATCAGCCCAGTGAGTTGGAATCACTACTCACTGTCACCCAGTTTGACTAGTTAAGGAGTGACAACTTGAAATTTAGACACATTTCAACGACACGTGGCGTGAAACTTTGGAACTTTGAAGATGAAAACAACGTATCTGCTTGCAAAAGCAAATCACGTTCCTAAACATCAAGACGAGAATGAGAAGCGAGAGACAATGCTCGATTGAGAGACGGTTTTCCGCGAAACGGTGTGCTAATCATAATCCGAGTACTGTAGGAAGAGCCAAACACTCAGGGGCAAGGTGTGCATGTGAGGAAAACAAAAAGGAAACAGCACAATTAAAAACAAAGTATTTTAGAAAATATATAAATTGCAGAACATAATGCAAGCGATGTTGGTTGTCTTCGTGGACTTGGTCATTGGATTCGTGCCCGTTATTGCGACGTGAGTTTGTGAATTCCAAAAAAAATCGTTCAATTTAGAGCAACACACTATAAAAAATAGACTAGAATATTGTTCACGAATACAAGGAAAGACAAAATTAACTAAGGAAACCCCCTACGAAAGCTGTCTCAATGCCAACTGTTTCTCCATAGATTCGAATTCTGTGATTTCGCAGTGAGTGACTACGTGAAACATCATACAACTCTCTTCATTCTATCTGCTTCCTTCCTCAAATAAAAGCGAAATTGCACGTGAAATGGAGAGAATCTGACTATTCTGACTAAGGACAGGCGATATCATAACGCTCCCTGATTCGTCGAGAGAGGGTAGAGTACGATTGCGCATTACGCACACAATAGTCCCGTATACAATTCGAAGGCCGAGATCCATTCTCTTCATTTGCACACTGTCTGGTTATTCTGATCGATTTGTAACTGCAGAATGAATTCTTTGTACTCTAGCGTAGCTTCTTGTTGAAAAATGCAGGACACTATTGCGCACAATCCGACTATAGTTCTATCGGTGCTGATGTAGTTTTAAAACTACCTTGTTGTCACATGAGAAAAGTACACTGTTGCTTTCCACTTTCATGAAAATCCCGCATAATCCCTTTACTGTATTGCGATACGGCCTGACGTCACTGCTTTACAGTAGAAATCCTGATTTATATCTCATAAAAGCCACATACTTTCTTCTCTAAAGTCACGAGGATGCGAAATGACGTGAATCAAATCTGTATTAAGAACCCTTAGTCACGTGCTCTGTTCTGACGTTATCCAGGGTTGCTGGCATCACAATTTTTAGGGTTCGCCTCGTAAGAACGTTCTTACTGGGTAAACATGCTGGCGTGTGCGAATTTGGAACAAAAACAAGGATTAGCACGCTACGTTACTAATCGGCTTTATTGTATGGCTACTGAAGATTCACAAGTTAGGAGCAAAACCAAATTGAATCTTTCAATCAATGATCAGTGAACGAAATCACATTTTTGGCACGATAGAATACGAGTCCAAAAGGGTCAGTGCATTTTTACTGTCCTTGATAAAGAACATGAAAGGACCTTTCTCTCCTTCCCCTCAACTTCCTCATACCTAAACGCTGAAAGCTTACACCAGTGAACATGATTGAGAATGAAAAAGATCAGAGACCTAACATCAAAGATCAAAGATCACTCTCAATTTTAGGACCTGCTTCAAACTCTACGGTCCGAATAAGTGGTGGCTCGGAGTGGTGGCAGTTATGGCTGGAGGATTTATCATTCTTCTCTTCCTCAAACCCAGATTGAACAAGAACCCAGAGAAGAAGCCTATTCAGCAAGTGGAAATGGTTAAGGAGTGAACTTTCTCATCTCTATCTTCGCATTTACTGATGAACTGTGACCAGATCCACCTCGTTTTCGATCATAGTGTGACCTTTCACCCCATTATTCTCTCCGTTCGAACACATCTCGTTAGGGCGCTACGGGTTTTCCTACCGATCACAGAAACCATTTCGACACTCACCTACCAATCTTTTGCATAATTATGCTTCTTTGCACAATGACACCATTTCGACACCCCGATTTCTTCGCATAATTCCATGCTCTTGTGCATAAGAAATCGTCTATTTCTCTGTTGATAAACTTCAATTTTCGGAATCGTTGCGAGCAATCCCATGAAGTGTGAATGCATCTCGAAAGGCTTCCTAAACGGGGTTACGCGGGTTTGCAAAGAGCTGTCAGTAAGGGTGGACGAGACTCTCTCTTAGATAACAAGTATCCCATTCCAAGTATGCAACCTTCAAAAGTCACCCAAACGCCGCTTATCAAACCCTTCATTCAATACCGTAACGGGTTCCTTGTGAGTTGCAAATCGGCCTACAATCTCACCCATAGCACCGGCGTATCTGCGCGTCGAGTGGGTTCGCTATGATAGTAACGGGGAAATCTGGCGGCTTCCTTTTGTCACGTTTTATGTTAGGAGCGTGGAGATTAGACGATATTTTGATTCTGAAATCCTTTGGAGACTTTTGTGACTGTGAACCACGATCAAGGCATGTGACCCTAATCGCACTGCCAGAGGAGGACCTTGACCCCCAAGCCTACACTACGACCGCACCTTACCGTACCCATTGTTGACGCTTGATGCTTCCTTCTTATGCATCGCTAGTGGGCAAATTGTCTGAGCGAGACTATCGATCGTCTGTGTTTTGCCTTTCTTGGGACGCAAAGAGTTTCACCAATCTAGATACTCCCTCTTCACTTCTCTGAATTCGTTTGCGCGTACGTGTTTGTGTGGTTTGACTGCCGGCAGCAGACTCCAAACGGCTGAAACCCTTCTGGTTTCTCCTTAGCAACAGCTATACGTCAGCACTCAGCGAGACCTTTGCGGCGCAAACAAATCTCTTCAAGACTGCAAAAGCCTTGTGTCATACAAGGAAGTAGAGATTGCAAGAGCTTTATCGGAGAGGCGAAAGGTGGAGGAGGGAGGAGAGTCGGGGGAGATAAGCCCCGCTCGTCCCTATAGATAGTGCGAAATGGCCCCGCATCTCGTGGGTTTGGGGCGCTCGCTGACAGCTCTCTGACTGGTTTACTGTCGTGAACTGTGGTGTCGAGGCGTTAGTGGGTAGGAGAGTCGTGGGTTGTCAATCAAAACGGCAGGTTTGAACGGGAGTGTAATCTTCATTAGGTGCATGATTCCGACCCGTACCAGCTTTTCACGCTTGTTTGGTTAATGCCACATGCGGAAGAATTTTGCTGCGCCTAACTGCAAGATGAGAGCAAACCGATCACTCGCATTCTCATTCAGTTATCAGAATGTTCACATACAACGTGCAAATTTGTGAGATTGAGTTCTAAGTATCTTTTCCTCCTTTGCAAGTCTTCTGCTTAGCGTATGTAGCTTAAACAGCATTCGTTTTACTCTCGCCTTACACCAACACCAGGTCCACATCTCTCTCTCTCCCCATCTGATTATCCGCGAAACCCCGCACAAACTCCACCCCACTCGGTGCAAAGAAGCCTTATTCTGTCAAATGTAGTGTGCTGAGAGTAGTCTCGTCTATTCGAGGCTCCAATTCTGCGTATGTCCTCGGAAATCTCGCATTTGCAGTCTGTCTTCATTGTCAGAGGGATATTGAAAAGTCTCATCGTAGAATGTGTATTGTAATTCTCCATCTGGAATACTTTTAGAAGAGTACTGTAGTCCGTCTCCACTCGACCGTATCGCGAATGTTATTGTTTTGCGCATGTTGTTTACGTAAAATACAGGTCAAAGTACGAAATTTCGAAATTGTAGATGCAAACTTCGAGAGAATCTCGAGCCAGCCTGGCGGAGAGCTTGGAAAAAAAACTAATGAGCTACAGGTGACTTCGTCGCTGCTCTGATCGACAACGGCGTGAAGATCTTCACATTGTGTAAATCGACTCGTTATCGTACGCCCGGGCTCTACCTCGGCCAACCTCGGAGCTTCTTCGAAAACGAAGCTAAAGTGCTTGGAGAACGACACAGTTCTCACTGCTTCAGTGCATTCACAGAAGGC
>LS493799.1:0-10446 GCA_900490845.1 Pristionchus japonicus | reverse complement strand
AGCTATACACTCCATTGAGTCACGCCGTTGTCTGACCGGCACTCCTGCCTTTCAATGCTCACTACCACTCTATGAAGTGGAGAAGGAAGTAGTGAACAAACCGTTTCGGACAACGGGAAAACGCTATAAAAAGTGGGAAAGTTGGCGAAAGAATATTCGAAGATGAACACCCTTCTAGTGATTGCTGCAACTACGGCTCTGGCTGCCTCGGCCCTGGTGCCCTACAACAATTATGATCTGGATGTACGGTAGTTTCTGGATCGGTTTCTTGATTATCGATTCATTCCCAGGTCCTGAAGAAAACTATTTGGCTGGAGGCGAGAGGTGAACCACACGAGGGAAAGGTATCGATTAGTTGCTTTCCTTTTTGTATTACAGTAATCTCATCCCATAGTATCCCTACAATACCGGAATCTTTTAGGTCGCAGTTGCCTACGTCATCATCAACAGAGCCCGAGCGAACAGAGGCTACTTTGGCGGGAACACGATTGCAGGTAATCGGTTGAGTTTCACGCTGTCTTCATTATTATTTGCATCGATTGTTGAGTAATTTCAGTAGATCAGTTTGCTCAACAAATTCCGTGATTTTGCAGGCGTCTGCCTTCACCCGCAGCAATTCGAGCCCTGGAACAACCGAAGACCCGAGAACACGTTCCCCAGTGGTGATGGATGGGAGAGCATGGACGGGTTGGTGGTCTTTGATCTTTGATCTTTGAACTGTAAATTTAATCATCTATTTCAGCTGGGTGAGAAACGTGCTCAACGGCAAACCGGCTGATCCCACGGGAGGTGGGTGCTGTTTCTTTCTCTAAATTCTTCTTCGTAAAGTATACGCTGCAATTCAGTTTTTCTGTGCATAAGTATAGACAGGGAAAAACTGAATAGGAGCACACATCACTTCTGCTGCACATTCATTCATTTTCGAAGCTAGAATTATAATATAGAATTTCGAATCCTGACAAATCAATCATTATCAGCAGCTATCCTTTGAGATTTTGAGGGTTTCGTGAAACACATTCGAGTTATGTTTAAAAAGGAGTTTATAGGCGCTCTCTACTTCAACAACCCGGACAAGGAGGGTTTCCCGGCGTGGACGAGGAATGTGAGGAAAGGAAGAAAGATCGGGAATCATCAGTTTTATCTTGAGTGATTTGGCATCTGTATCTCTCGATCGCCGTATGTTTCACTATCCATCATTAGCTTATTCCTACCTCATTATTTTCATGTACCTCACAACCTTATTCAACTGTGATTCTGTTTTCTGTAATGTGAGTAATTTATTTTGAACAAAGAACAACATCCTGTCAACAATGAGCAGAAAGCAGTGCATGCCTGAATGCCATTTAAAGTAACGACAAAGAGTTGAAACAATATCGATGAAGGCATTGATACGAACAATATACGAACAATATGTTCCGAATTCTATTCGACTTTATGCCGGCACGATCATTGCTGTCCGTCCAAGTCTTGGCAGCATTTTGAAGGGCGCAGATATTGCTTCGGGAGTGGACGACTCGCGATGGAAGACGATTTCACGTACCTTAAAAAGGTGAAAATACACTAGTCTAGGTCTCATAGCAGTGCAACATCAAGCACAGAAAGAAAGAAATACGTAGCGCTTGCTTCAGTGCAGTGTTACCTTGGGGAAGCCGAGAAATATCACCCACGGCGTGAGCACGTTGTTGACAGCGTTGAGGAGTCTGGAAATGCACAGAATTTTCAAAATGAGTTCCACAGGTTCACGAAAATATGAAAAGACAAGTGCATTTGTTTATGGATAGGATTGCTGCTGAAAAAAAACAAACTTGAAAATCACGGAGAATTCCAGTTTCGAGAATGGCGAGTACCCGACCGTGAACTGATACGAGTAGAGAAAGATGAAAAAGAAAACGATCAACCAGTCACCTAGAGCACGTTCGACATCGATTTTGGGAATAGATATTTACTAAAGTAGACGGTATTAGTTGATAAACACACCCAAACTAATCAGAATCGAGGCAGCCGTAGTTCGAATAACTCCATTCGTCGTTCGTCGAACGGTTTCTGCCGCGCCCATACTATATTTCTAAGAAAATTTGCTAATTATTGTGCATAAAATCATTTATAAAACCTAAAAACTCACCTAAAACGCGTGCAGTCGCGCTAATAATGCAACGTATTCGAGAATCGATAGTATTTCAACGACTCCGGCAAGTAGAGAACATCCGATCTGCAAATTAGACTGAATTCAGGAAAACTTGAATTCTCACCGAATAGAAAATGTAATAGTCTCCAACTAAGCTGAACTCGAGAGCTCTGCCGCCAAAGACGTTCGTATTGTTCTGAAATTGATATTATTTTGCAAAAAATCGAGAGAGATAATAACAACATGAAATCGGGAAATACATACAACTATTTTCGTCGCGTTCGGCAGGAATAGAGGGATAGAGGCTAAAGCTGCAGCAATCCATAGGCCGTTACACATGAATGTTAACTTCCGGCCTTCCCAGATCTCAAAATTGTCGGGGGAAAATGAGATAAACACGTAAACCTGCTTTTGCATGCCTCATAGGTATCATAATCGCAGTTAGACGAGTGGTGCTCAGAATCAAGTGAAGAATAGCACCGATTGTAATTACAAGAGTGGACTAAAGTTCGAGTTTCAAAGGAAAAAAATACGCTGTACCTTGATTTGCTCGATTTTTGCAAGGTACGGGCCAAGAGTCTAAATTTAGAAAGTTATATTGTATTCCAGTGCACCTGGTAGAAGTCGAAGAATATACCGTAATATGCCGGCTGAAGTATGATACAGTTAACAACAGCGAATATTATGTTAGCTATTGCTAAAATCAATGAATTTATTTATTTGCAAGGACGATATTGACTGACTTGCATGAATGATCAGCGTATGAAATGATGGATCCAAGATGAGTTTTTTCTTCGGGAACACAATAACGACGAGTATTCTGAGATGAATTTTTTTCATGTACAAGAGGATCGAAATAGCGCAAGAACATAAAAAAACGGGTTTCAACGTACCTTATTTGAAGTGGAAGTGTGAGATAAATGAGAATGTCTGATACGATGACAAATGCGATGGCTACTACTTCATTCATCCTCACTGACTGCAAAATCAGTCACAGATTGGAAACTCGGTTGCGAAAACGAAACGATCGAATTAGCCCAAAGCTGTCTGGCGCAAGTGTTTTTTGCTCGTAATGGCATGTTGCACTCTAGAATTTTCGCAACAAAAAATAGAGCACAAGTCGGAGGCGAGAGATTACATGACGAAATGGAAGGAAATAATGGTTGTCCGAGTGCAGTCAATTACTATGCGCCTAAGTGGATATGCGCATTCCTAACTCTGATTGAGTAGGCATAAAACGGACGAGATCACTCTAGAGACTGAGTCTAGCATGTGAATGAAGAAACGAGCCAGAACTTAGCCTGGTGACGTAACTGAACTATGAAATAATGAAAATGCTGGGACTTGAACGCACTGACCGAAATAGTGGGTAGAACCAAGCCAACTTTTTATGCAGAAATGGAATACGGCTTGCTCTAATATCTAGTTGTAAAAGGTCCAGCAAATTGCACGGTTCAAGTCTGCATCATAGGTAAGCATCACTTTCCCGTGAAGGCGTAACTTCCTGTCAAATCCGATAAGCTAAATTTTCAACATTGATTCACGCCATTCAGTGCAGCTATTCTGATGAATTCGATTTAAAACTACGGGTTCTTTCGAAGTCTGGAATTCAACGCTACGCAATTAGTGATTTGTCCAAATCACACGGATTCAATAGCAAGTAATTGGGTTCTCAAAGAAATAGAGAGTCGGGCGTGTTGAAATGCACGTCATTCAACAGATTTACCATGATTATTTTCAAATGATAGCAAAATAATACTATCCAATCAGTATCGCGGAGTCATTTCCACGAACATGTAGCCCCTTTCCATAGGTATTTCCTTCAACGTTTGCTGCCGAAAAGAGACTGAGAAATGGAATGAGCTCTTTCGACTCCATTCCACAGCTGATTCTTCGAAGAAACTAAGCGATTGCCCGAAAAACTGAACATCAATCGTTCTGTTCTGTATCAGACTGACACTTCGAACACCTTCTTCCGCCAGAGCAATGAAGAATTTGCCTGAAGATCGCCTGTTAAAGTCTTGAAGCCACAATATAAGCAGAAAATTGCATGAAATTTCAGTGAATAGGAGTTCACCCGCGTTATTTGCGTCTCCACAAACACAAAGAAGTTGAATTACTCGAGTTTGGTGGGCTCTCACCATCGATAAAGCAGCCCATCTGCAATTAGAGTTCTTTGCAGCTATCGTTTCAAAATATTACCTGAACTTGGCGTCGAATACAAAGTTGATGTATCTTATGCTGGCAATGTTTACACCTCTCATTGCTTCGCTCATTCCCACAATTAGTTGGTCTTCCGAAGTGTGTGCGCCATTTGCTAATTCAAGTTCGTCCACTTTCCTGCGCCGTTGAAAGTAACATGAAGCGGGTACTTTCTTCTTTTTCATCCACTGAAATTTTTACATTTCCTAAAACCCTGAAAAAAAGGTTTTAGGGATCGCTGTCCTAGCTGATTTTGAATACTAAACATAGACGGGAATAAGCCCAGTGATAGCAGAAAATACCAGATAAAAGAACATACCAGCGAACGGAAATCCTCGCGAATCGATGGAGTTCTATAAGAGGCCCGAAACGAACAGAGGGTAAGGAGCTTCTCGCAGGCGAATAATCCTTCATCGGGAGTCTTTAAAAACTTGATTATCTTCAGTCGCGTTACTCACAATTGCTCAAAATTATACTCACAATTGTTGTTTGATATTCTGTCAGCAATTTTGGATCGTTCGCAGAAAATCCACGGACTGGTTTCATGCGGGCTCTAAATAAATATTTCACCCATAAATCAATGAATCTTTTACGCACCTCATATTGAGATGTGGTGCAAACGGAGAAATTAACCAAGCAACCATTTTTCTTGGGGTGCAGATATGCTTGCTACGATGCTCCAGCACCATTGCATTCCAGGCAGGAGAGATCTAAAAATATGTAAATGAGTGAAAATTAGATGGTTCATACCAATCGCAGCTCATCCGGATCGGCATCTGAAGCCGTCGCAAGAATCGATCTTATCACATCCAAAGGAATACTGCCGAGGTGAAAATGAGCAGTCTCGTATTCCATTGATCGGATCATGATGTGTCGGTTTTAAAAACAAAATGCAAAAAAATTAGAGCATTAATATCGCATCGAAAGTTGTGCTCAAGATGCTTACAGACAGCTGGTAGAACCATTTTCAGAAAAAAAACAGAATGTAAGCCGAAAAAAATTAAATTTATTCACGCGCAAAAATTGTTACATGGACAGTGTCCATTGGACACAGTAGGGGAATGGAGTGTAATGTCATTAAACGATGTGATAACTGAATTTAACGTGCTTAAACCCGATGTGTGCATCGTCGATAAATTGAGCTTGGAAACAGAGAGGTTGATGCAAGACGCTTAACGCAGTTGCTTCTTCTTCGAAGAAGCATCTAGTTTGGCCGAGGTAGAGGCCGGGATGATCCCGACTCTCATATATGTACAATTCAAAGTCCTCTACGCCCTGCACTAGGACAGACGCTACGAAGTCACCTGGAAATATGTTAAAAATCAGTGTTGTTATAGGGGGATCTTTGAAACCTACGCAGATTAATCACGTCCCCATAGCTAAAAGATACGTCGAGTGATCGAAAATGATGTGTCTTGACCATTTCGAGAATCATTAAGCTGAGATATTGCTTGAGATTGATAGATATATGCCGTCTCACCGGGTCTCGTGATCAAATACTCTTCCGGAATACTTAAACCGTCGCATGCACACTCCTTCCACAGCTTTACTGACTCCCTTCACTGCGTCTAATGGTCTTTCTATTAAAAAGGCATATATGTCGAGGGAGTCCAAGTATCGGCAGTGTTGAAATATTCTTGAAACGCTACTTCTCCACTGCAAATAGTTATGCATTTTTGTTCACGGTTCTCTAAAATTCAGAAAACGATTAAAACGATTTACCAGAGCAGAAATTGCCAGAGGGATCCATCTGCCGGCTATGGGATTCGTATTAAGTATCAGATTGCTATACGGTTCGTCCTTTCGAACAACATATTTCTGCATTTTGTGCTTCCGGAACTGTAGAAAGAAAAATTCTTATATTTCGAAAAGTTCTCCATTAAAAAAACTCACAACCGTTGTTTCATACAGAGAGGCTTGTTTCCAAGAGTCACTCTCGGTAAACCCGGAGAATTTGGGTCTCGACCATAGCGACCACAGCGTTATGACTAAGTGAGTCCATGAAAAGTGTTTTACTTGATCTTTGCACCAATGCCAATTTTCGCATAATTTTTGCCAAGACCATTCAGGTTCCGGTTGAATGTACCAGGCAACGAATCGATAGAGCTTCCGGTCGAGTTGCTCGAGAACGACTTCGTCCCAGTGTGGGGAGATCTGCGAATGGCCTTTTTCAGTTTTTTAAAAATATGATTTACATTGATTTGATTATTCTATTGATCTTAAATTGTATTTTTACTTTTAGCTAGGAAATGACCAGATATGAAAAACTCACAAGCCGCAGAACTTCCAGATCCTGTAAATTTACCATAGGTAGAATTTCACGAATGACGTCTCGAGGCAGGGAGGAGAGATTCACGGCGTCTTCTTGTGCACTAGCCATCGATAACTAAGGTAGCTAGAATGGAACGATGAAGGAATGAAAGGATTGCGAAATTTCGCGCTAAAATTGTGCGTGGGCGAAATAGAGATGCGCAGGTCCCAGTATAATGGACTGTAGCCTAGATAGGACACGAGATTCTGTTCGCCGCGTCCGCATACGCTCTTGTTTTTCAGTTAGGTGAGAGAGAGAGAAATGGAGAGACGACGACGCCTATTTCAAACTCTATTTCGGCGTGTCTCGAGCGATCGTGTATCTCTCATAGCAACGAGACATTGCACTAGTGTGATGGTTGTGGAATTACCGCAAGCTAAAAAAAACGTACGCTTCCAAATTATCCAAATTATTTGAAAATTCGTTTCGAGTTCACAAAAAAGAGTTAGACTATTCCGAAACTAATGGGAAACGGCATTTGTGATCACGTAATAATATTTTCTCAAATTTATTAACGATGGGGAGACGTAAATCAATGGTCGAATATTTGCGTCAAACACGATTCCCATTTGGCGGAAGCCATTTGCAAGAGTAGGGTGTATTCGCAATGGCCGCAATTTTTCTGCTCTGTGAATGGCGCACGGAATTTGAGAGGGCGGTGGAGCTCGCTTAGCACTGCTGCTTCGGTTTCGTAGTAGCTTCTGGGTTGACCCAGGAAGTCAGGGAAGATGACGCTTGATTTGTGCCATAACTGGATCGTTTTAACGCCATTTTCTAGTAGAGCTGCGATGAAATTGCCTGCGATGCAGAACATTATATGAATGTCAGTTAATAAAACGAAAAAAGGGCACCTACGCAAGTTATTCGTGTGTCCATTGTCACTAAGAATTACGACTGTTACGGCATGATGTCTCTTAACCAAGTCAAGAAGTATCGCGCTGAAAATACGTGTCTGGTCGAAGATAACGAATCGCAAAAAGAACAATACCGATCATTCTCATTGAAGTAAAGAGCTGCATAGCTGATTATCTTTATTTGAACGTTCCTCATCGCTTCACTAACGAATTTGATGACATCACGAGCATCGTAGTTTACAATTTTGAGCAAATCTATGTGGGTGTAGTTTTCGATGATTTTCGTTGCGCTGTTTTTCCACTGCAATTTCATGTGAATTCAGTACGCATTTTATTTTTTGAGGATCATCACTAACCAATGCATTGGGCGAGAAAAGAATCGACTTTTTGCGTCTGCGAGTTGTGACAAAAAGTACGTGCTTATCGTACACCTCAGGAAAACCACTTGTCGTATTCTGTTAAAATAATGATTTAATGTGCTGAAAATAAAAATATTCAACTGACGAGGTCCGTTTCATAACGAAATTTGATTCTCCAAGAGTCGCTCTTTCCAAAACCTGGGCATTTGCGCTTGCCAAAACCTTCGTATATATATTGGCTTGACCACGGGAAGATTGCCCAGGCAACTGCACGATAGTGAGCCACGGGAACGGCAGCAAAATGGTGCAAATACTCAAGCACCATCAGATTCCAACGAGGTGATATCTGAAAATCTCTAGCTTCAGCCGAAGAATTGTTAACAAAGTTTTTTTTAAATGCTCACAAGTCTTAGTGCGTCCAAATCGAATAAGCTTAGCATAGGAAAGATTTCTCTCATTATGTCCGATGGAAGAGAAGGGAGATTCATAACGTCATCTTGGGACGTTGACATCGATAACAAAGGCGGACTGAGTCGAATGGCAAGGTAATTGATCGTTATTAGGCATACGCGTGAGTCGTGCGCATCTTAGTGCCACCCGCTTGCAGTTCAAACTGTCAATAGTGTTTTGTATTGCAATTTGAAAATCGATGATTCCAAGTTTCTGCGATCACGAAATAACTGTATAAAATAGAACATGTCATTTATGCATGATAGGGTGCAATAAATCAGTACTTAGTTATTTGCCTCGGCACGATATTCATTCTTTATTTTAGAAGGATCATTTTAAATCGCGGTCATTTTCATCAACACACAGTATGAAGTAACATTGTAGTGAGTGAATGGAGCACTGAAGCGCTTAGATTTGTGAAGCTCGCCAAGCTCTTCAGCTTCCGTTTCGAAGAAGCTTCGGGATTGGAAGTCACCAGTAATTCAGTTTATTATCTTTTGTAAGATGACTTTTGCAAAATATGGATGAAGCATACGAAAACCAGTCAAGTCTCCCTCATGACAATGCGCCTCGAGGGAACGAAAATGATGTGTCTTGACCATTTCGATGAGCATTGACCTGAAGTTGGTCATACAATGAACGAATGGCTGTGACGAATAACACACCGAGTTTCCTCTTCGAAATTTAGTGCAGCATATTTCAAATGTCTTATGCAAACGTTTTCCACAACACTTCTGATATCATTCATGATGTCAAGTGGGTTTACTTTCAAGCAGTTGTAAATTTCGAGTGAGTCCAAGTAACGGCAGTTCCGAAACACTTTTGAAATACTGCTTCTCCACTGGAAAAATGGTATGATCCGAGGTCCCGGTTTCAACTACTCTTGCCATCGCCGAAATAGTCCGAGTTGGCGGGTCGGGCATGCGAACAGTTTCTAGCTTCAAATAATTAAATGCCAATCTCCTATCGTATCTGCTGAACATTTTCCTCCTATGTGTCTGCAAAAAGAGTTCAATAGTAAAATCACAAAAATACCAACTCATGATCATTGCAAGACAGCAAAAGTTATCGCATGGACCGTTGCTGTCTTGCAATGGTCATGTAACTTGAGCCTGCTTGGCTAAGACTAGAGAAAATCACTCAGAACATTTCAAATTCCAACTCACAACACTTGTTTCATGACGAGAGGCCTGCCTCCAAGATTCATTCTTGGCAAACCCTGCATATCTGCGTCTCGTTAAGTATGAGCAGAGCACTTTTATGCTGTCTCTCCAACCCCAATGTTTCCAGTAATCGAATAAACGTCTCCAAGACCAGCTTGCTGATGAATATGTATTGATGCGCCAATCGATATATCGACAGATGAGAGGGTCGATATGTTCGAGCACGATTGGGTCCCATCGAGGAGAGATCTGCACAATTTTATGCATATCTTTGCTGGTACTGCCCTCATAATTTCGAGTGTGGAATTGTGTTTGATATACAGTGTAGCCAATGTACACTAGCGCCAATAACGATATGCATACAACTTACAAGCCGCAGCGCTTCCAAACCCCATAAATGGACCATGGGGACTATCTCTCGAATGACGTCGCGTGGCAGGGAGGAGAGAGTAACGATGTCTGCTTGTGTGCTCTCCATCGGGAACAGAGCCGATTTCAATGGAATAGGAAAAATAGCACTTTCAATTGTTTTAATTCATTTTATTCGAAAACGACGCGTGAAATAATAAGTGAGGTAGAAAGAACCACCGGCTTGCAGTTCGAATGCTCAAGCTAGACTTTTCTTAATTTTAATTCAAATAAAGCATAAACCGCTATTCAAACACATTCGAGGACATGGAGAGAGATTCGTTTATTACTTGAATAGAGTAACAAAGCGTGTGCATGAAAATGATTGTTTGTTTAAGGCCGATTCCCATTTCTTGGCGTTATTCGAAACAGTGCGCCTTCTGTGAATGCACTGAAGCAGTGAGAACTGTGTCGTTCTCCAAGCACTTTAGCTTCGTTTTCGAAGAAGCTCCGAGGTTGGCCGAGGTAGAGCCCGGGCGTACGATAACGAGTCGATTTACACAATGTGAAGATCTTCACGCCGTTGTCGATCAGAGCAGCGACGAAGTCACCTGTAGCTCATTAGTTTTTTTTC
>LS493779.1:610363-664616 GCA_900490845.1 Pristionchus japonicus | reverse complement strand
GCGGATCGTAGGGGTACTGTAGGGGAGATTGAGGTGACCTAGAGGGGTACTCGGTTATTCCCAGGGTGTACTGTAATGTGGACGAGCGTAGCGAGGCCCAGCCCGCGGCAGGCGCCTCCGGAGGACTAGCGTTCGTAGAACGCTAGTCACATATACCTAGAGGAGTTTCGATATTTCTTGTCCGCCCGTTTTGTGGATTTTGATCCTATTAGCGAAAAGCAATAAAGGAGAGAGGGGAGAGTGATCCAATTAGGGAGAGGGAGAGGGGAGGGAGAGAGGAGAATTATTTCATTCGTGGCCGTGCACGTCGCGCGGAGCGGTCGGCGCGCCCCCGAAGGGGGCAAGCCGCGGCGGAGCGCGAAGGGGGCGAGCGTAGCGAGGCCCAGCCCGCGGCAGGCGCCCCCGGAGGGCGCAGCTTCCGCAGGAAGCTAGTCACCTAAAAGATTGAGTTTCATGAGATTCTGAAGACAATCAAAAGAGGGTCAAATCGAGAGATCATCAATAGAATACACCGAAGGGGCACGCTTATTTTGCCAACGCAATTGAGCTCAAATAGAGTTCGCTCTAGTTGTTATTCCAGCTGCCATTCACACGTCGACAGTGGAAAGTGTGTCGTCTTCATGCCACTCCCACGCACTGGATCGAGAACCGAAGGTGTACCGAGATGTACCGAGAAATAGAGATGAGAAAGGAAGAGGGAAGAGGGGCGAATTGATGCAAATTGAGCCGCGCTCTTGTGGAAGAGAGGGAGAGAATGATCACTCTTCCACAAGAGTGAGAGATTTGTGGAAGAGTCTTCCACAAATGAGATCTCGTGGAAGAGTAAGATCCTAGAATGAAGGGATTTCTCTGGTTTTAAGCGCTTATCTTACAGTTTCCCTTTCCGTTTAGCGTACAATGTCACCCCACTGTCCCCCTATGCGTACCGTAACCCCTATTCATCCATGTAGCCTATATTACCGTAGTCCTGGGTGTCACAAACAACTTTTCGGTACTGCCTACCGTATCCCCTCTTCCTATACCGTTTCCCCGGCTATGTTACCGTACCCGCGGGGTTCCCAACCACGTACGGTGCTTCCTACAGTAATCTCCTCTTCCTACGGTATTCCTCGCTCCATTACCGTACCCCATGTTGTCCAGAACCACATCCCGGACTCCCCATTGTATCTCCACTTTCCCCAATCGTATTCCACTGCTTTAGTACAGTTTCTTCGGGTCATTTATTTTTGATTTCCTTGGATTCTCTACCTTACTCCTTATCCTAAGTGATCGGCCTCTGAAGAAGGTCATCAATGCTTACAAACGAGGCGTTAGAGGCAAGCTTGTCTGTAAGATGCACATAGGATAGGGAATGTTCAGAAATCACAGTCTCAGATCTCTTAAAAACGTCCTTTTCCAAACCAACTCTTCCTTTCACTCTTCCACAAATCCTTCACTCTTCCACAAGACCTCTCACTCTTTCACAAGAGTTAATCCCCCCCCTCTCCCCTTCCATTCCACTCATTCCTCGCCGCGAAGAGCGGCAGAGTCTTCCTTTCACTCTTCCTTTCTCATCTCTACCGAGAAATATAACTTTCCGGTTCATTAGGCAGTTCATGCTAATGACTGAGATTAGTGTATTGAGATCTGAGGATAGGATGTAACTAGGCATATTTCTCACGTTAGTTCATAAACTACAGAACAATGATTCATTGCAATGTAGTTCTTGCGGGAGATCATAATCATGACCGTCACAGGGGATTTTGAGTGACCAATTAAAGACAAGCGATCATCAACTTTTCACAGGACATACGCAAGCATGAAATGACGTTTATCGGAGTATTTTTACTTGAGATCTTCATATCATCGCATCCGATTGTGGACTGGTTTCACTGTTGCTGATGGGCGTCACCCGATTTTTGTTAGAAAAGACAGTTTGCAGATATCTGTAAATTGGCAGCGCTTGAGATCGACCAACAAATAATGAAGTCAAACTTTCTATAGGGCGGAATGTAGTACATGTTTATTAGTGGCGAAGCGAATGGGAACAGACTAGTACACTGAAACAGGGTCAATAATTATAAATGACGATATGGAGAATACTCACACTGTAAACGGTGCGCTGCAGTGTCTGTGACCTCACAATTCCGAACACGTCAAGTAACCAAAGCGCCGACGCGAGATTGTAAGCCAGCGGCAGTAGCATTTGGGCAGTGAGCGATCGATAGATTAGCTGATGGCTCTCACGGTCAACATCTGTCTGCAACAATTGTCGACATAGTGATAAACCGCCACTTTTTCAATATCTTGCTCTGGCTAGTGTCCTCTTCCCACTTTCTTATTTCCACCCTTCTTGCCAATTGAGCTTTCGCAAGTGAGAGAAAGGCAGTGTTCAATAAGTTTCTAATAACTTACCAGATTCGCCAACCCAGCAAACAGCTTTCGTCTAATGACGAATATGGTGCAGAATCCGATCAAGAAAGTGGAGAGCAGGTAGAACACCGAGAGTCGACCAAACATGTTGTCCGTGGGCCCTCCAGTCAGATCGAGAACGCTGATCGTGTGATTGCTGGGATATCCATGCGCATCGTACGTCAAGGAGTGGTAGAAAGTGACCGTGAAAAGATGGAATTATGATAAATACAGTGCTGAATCGTACTGTACATATGACGGTGAGGCACATAACGATAGATGCTGCTGCCCAAAATCGTCGAGTAATCGCACCGAGGTCGATAAGTGTATCGGACTTGAGCATCCAAAGGCGATATGCGAACGAAATGAGAAGAAGATACACGGATAGCGCAACGCATTCAACGTGACCAGCTAAATTCAAATATTTTCGAATATCCCAACACTTCCGATATACAGAGAAAGAAGCTGCACAATTGCGCACTGAATAGTGAACACGGTCCAATGTGTAGAAACACGATGAGATTATCGTAGGTGAGAATCCTAGAAGAGGCACGAAACAGATTCTTTCTTTGAAATGTGCGCGGACAGACCTGATTATGCACATGAAACTGCTAAAAGAAGAGAAAAAATCAGCGCAAGCAATGTTCAACAGAAGAATAGCGTACGCCGAAAGATCTCTCGGCGTCCTGAAGGCAATATTTTCATGCGCATCATGGCAATCACAATACTTGCTGCGAATTATGAAGATAAACAACAAATTGATGAACATGGCCGATAGATCGAGAGTCGATAGGAATCCAATATGTATGTAATCGTCAAGGAGCATTTCGTAAAACTGATGTGAAGGTAATACGTTTGTCATGGTTCTAGCGCCACTCACCTGGGATTTTGATAATGAGCATTACTCACGAATACTATTATATTCGATAGAACAGTATAAAAGGACACGAATTATAAAATTTATGTTCGAAATATACTCGGATAATATCATAATGAAAAAAACAGTCGGTTATCGTTCAAGCGCTTTCCTCCGATGTATTGCTCAATTTTGCGCTGTTTCGCAGTACGCACAAATGGAAGTGTTGCTCAGAATCGAGACTCCAGTGTTTGCTCGCCTCTTTCTGTGGCAATGCGATTGCGGGGGAACACTGACTTCAAATATCTGAAAAAAATAACAAAATACCCAAAAAAAATTATCTAAATCTCACTTCCTGTAAGGCGGAATGTAGTACATGTTGATCAGTGGCGATGCTAGTGCGAAGAGACTGCTAGCCTGACAATTTTTCACTTTTGTTGCTAAACTTAGCCAAATATGGCTCACCACCAGAATCGTTCGCTGTAGCGTCCTCGAGTGAACGATTCCCACGAGATCAAGAAGCCATAACAAAAGGGCAGGAACGTAAGCAATCGGGAGCATTTGAGCGATGAGTGAACGGTAGATCATCTTGTGGTCATGACGATCCGATGTCCTCTGAAAGGCAAATATTAGACAAAAATGCAAAATGTCATACCAGACTCTGAATCTTCCTGTGCAGTCTTCGACTGATGTACACAATACCGATGAAGCCTGTTTCGCTTATCAAAAGTAACGCGAAAAGTGATAACCGCGATAAAAGATTTTCAGCGATTCCTCCTGATAAATTGATTGCGCTGAATAGATGTTCGCTAGAAAATCCGGGAACATCGTACGAAGCACCAAGATAGAAGACGATCTAATTGATATTACTTGAGACGGTACCTTCTATGAATTTTACCGTATTAGCTAAGCCGAAGATCGATAACGCGATCTGCACTCCCGACCACAATCGGCGCTTGTCAGATTTTTGGTCAGCAGATGTTTCCAGCACCCACAGTCGGTATGCGAATGAGAATAGGAGAAGTGCAACCGATTGCCCTACGAGATTGGTGTGTAGAGCTGAAAATACAGGTTATTTCAGATACAACACATTGTTTTCGGCGTACCCAGTGAGAGATGGCAGAACTGAACATTAATGAATGTGCATGGACCCAAGTACACCAGTACAATGGAACCGGAGACGCTCTGGAGGCTGGAATGTTAAATATTCAAATGAGAAGGTCATAAAAGTTCACTTTTTAACAATATTAAAAATAACTCACCTGTACATACACAATGAACTGCATATGGAAGCAAGGAAATCAACAACTGCAATGTTCATCAGCAGTCTTGAGTATGAAGACAAGTGTTTCGGAGTTCTGAACGAATGATTCGGCTTTCTGATGCAACATGTCCTTAGATTGCTCACTTCCGAAGAATAATGTAGATGTAGAGGGCGTTGGCAAGCATGGCGACAATGTCGAGTGTGGAGAGGAAGATGATGTGAAGAATGTCATCGATTTGGAGCATTTCGATAGAATGATGTATCGTCACTCTCACGAGGTCTCGCGTTCCGAGACAGAAAGTGCGAAGAAGCCCAATGAATACGTTGACATTAGTGTGAAGATAGACAATCGTTGCAGAAAATGTTCGGTTAGCCCTCCAGTCAAATCGAGTGCGCTGATGGTATGGACGGTTGAAAAAGTAGGCACTTTATAAGAGCCTCCAAGGAAGAACATTGTCTAAAAGACGCAATATGAATCATCACGGCCCAATTCACACCGTGTTCAAGATGGTTAGGAAAAATATCGCAAATTGTGAAATTGTCCATCCCAGATGCTTTTTTTGTGATGTTGTAGCTTCAGGTTTGAGCACTAATAGACGATAGGTAAACGAACTAAGTAGGAGGAGAACCGATTGAGCAACGAAATCAGCGTGACCGGCTTCAATTGTATCGGTAAGTAGAGCAAATGGTGATCATTACCCATGAATAGATGGCACCATTGAGCATTTAGAAACGTGCATGGGCCAAGATACTCCAATACAACAATGCCATGGAAGTTTTGCAAACTATCATTTACAATTATATGTTGGAATCCATGAAAAACGATAGCAAACCTTGAAATGCACATAACACTGCAAAAGGAAGCTAGAAAATCGACACATGCAATGTTGAGTAAGATTTGCGAATACGCAGTCAGAGATTTCGGTGTTCTATATTATTGTTCGCTTATTATCAAAGGAACAGAACCTACTTTCGTCGAATAATGTAAATATACAAAATATTAGCTAGCATCGATGAAACATCTAGTGTGATAAGAATCAGAACGTGAACAATCTCATCAAGCTGCATCTTGTGTATCTCCGTATACCCCCACCCCCTTACAATTCAATGAGAAGCCATTTATTCAAATCTCTAAGGAATTACTCGATAAACCTCTAACTACAACAAAGTACAGAGCCAATGACCGATCGCACTCGAGGCTCCGCACTCTTCAATCACATCAATTGCACTTTCTCCTTTATGCATAACAACATCACGTTAAAACTTTGATTCCGATTGCAATGTTATTTCGGTTGTTTCAACTGTTGAGGTTGAGGTCCACACAGGAAGAAGAGTATTGAGATAACTATAAGAGAAGAAATAACTTAGGAAATAAGATACGTGTTACTTTCTGTACGGAAGTATGTAGTACATGTTGATTAGTGGAGAAACAAGAGAGAAAAGACTGCTTAACTGCAAATTCTCTTCTGATGAAGATGTTTTCATTGTTCAGTCACCACAGTGATAGATTTGTGTAGCGTCGAAGAATGGACTATGCCGGCCAGGTCCATTAACCATAGGGATGAACCACCAATGTAAACTAGAGGCAGCATCATTTGGGCGGTAAGAGAGCGATAGATTAATTGATGATTGATCCGATCCGCCGAACGCTGCAATAATTTACCATTTCTAAATCATTTTCAATCCGTTTCAAAAACCAAAGTTGCGATCTTAGTGAATAGTCTTCGCCGTGTGGAGGCGATTCCAAAGAAGCAGATAATGTAGATTAGAAACAGCGAGAAGATTGAGAATCGTGGAAGAATATTAGACGTGATCCCTCCACTCATGTCCAGAGCGCTTAAAACGATTTCGGCATCGAGTCCGGGCACGGTATATGAGCCACCAAGACAGACTGCAAGCTGAAATTAAACGATTATTTCTGAGAAAATCTCAAACGCAAACTGTATTCAGAATTCCAAATGCCATAATAGCAATGCGAAAGACTGTGAATCGACTTTGCTCTTTTGCCGTGTGAAACGTAATCGCTTTCAGCACCCAGAGACGATAAGCAAATGAGAGAAGGAGAAGAAGGGTTGATTGTCCAACCAAATTGGCATGTGCGGCTTTAATATTATTACTGATTTGTTGGGGAGTTGAGCATCATTACCAAAGAATATATGGCACCATTGAGCACTCAACATCACGCATGGCCCAGTGAAAGTCACGACATAGTTCCAGTCGAAGAAGAGAATACTGAAAACAATGCAGCATTCATTTGTTGTGTAGAAACCAAGCTCGCCTAGCAATACACAACAAATTGCAAAAGGAAGAGATCATATCCACGCACGCGATGTTGAGCAAGAGTATCGAGTAGGAATATAGGGCTTTCGGCGTTCTGAATAGGGACTGTTTCTGTGTTCATGCCCGTTCACACTAGCAGCTTCAGAAGTTACCTTTTGTGAATAATGAGAATGTAGAAAGCATTGATGAGCATCGCAGAGACATCAATCACTGTTAAAATTGCACCATGGATAAAATCATCGATCTGGAGCATTGCGGCAGAATTATATCATGTACGGCGATAGGAAAATGAATAAAAACTTTTTTCGAAGAACTGGGGATAACGAGGGCAGTGTTGAGGAAAAAAGAAGACGAAATTTCCCTTGAGGACTAGTATTAGGGCAATGAAGGTTAGAAAAACACAAGCGAATAAACCAGTTAGCGTGAAAAAAAATGGATTGAAAGTTCGCAGCACTTTGAGTACTGTTAACAATTTACACATCTTTTTAGAACACGGATCCTCAGATTATGCAAGCGCTGTTGTTGGGTGTGTGTGAAGCTGTGATTTTTTTAGAAAAATCTCTCACACTCATTGTTGTCTTAATCATTACAATTTCTTCATCGGAGTAATAACCAATTGTTCAGGTGACAAATTGTACTCGGATCAATTTCGCACACCATCGTTTGGCATCTCGAATCTCGGAAAAGTTGACAAAATCACAGTTTGCGCACACTTTTGCACGCGTGTGCTTGTCAAGTTCGCGTAGTTTGTTATTCCCAGTCCTCCTTTCTTCTCACACTCTCCACTCTCTCTCCACTCTCTCTTCTACTCTACTCTCCCTATACTCTTCTCTCTCTCTTTCTGTTCCTTTCCAGCAGTCTCTCGTCCACTATTCTATTTGAGAAGCAGCTCCGCTCTCTCTCGTCAGCTGACCACATCTCTTCTTCCTTCCCTTTCCCGCTTTTCTGTTCTCCAATTTCAACATGGCTCCTCTCCAAGTCACGAACTTCGAGAAAGACGTCGTTTATCTCTTCCAGGTACTAATATTTACTCTTCTCTCACAAAATTAAGTACAGTTCGCCGGCTACGACACCGTTTCATCGAGTTCACCCTACTGCATCAAAGTCGAGGCTTTCTTACGCGCGAATGACCTGAAATTCGAGGTCAGACTTTCGTTTTTCTCGCTCAAACGCGCAAATTCAGAGAAGAAACACTAATGTGCGCGGTGCCAATGGCCTTCTTCCCTTCATCGAACTGAACGGAGTGCAAACTTGCGATTCCGAAGCCATTTTCAAGAGGCTCACTGATCATTTCCACATCCAGGTTCGGTTTCTGCCATCGATTACTGTGATTCTCTTCTCTTCTGTTATTGTGCGCATATCAATCAACAATTACCGCGAGTCGGCAGTGTAAAAACAGACGGTATTTTCATGCTGGTGGAGAGAAGAGCGGTGATTACTCCATTTCCGTGGATGATTGGAAGCATTTGCAGAACTATGCAGATGCACATGAGGAGGGAGTCGGGTACGCATTGGAGAGGATGATCGAGAACCATGCATTGCAGTGAGTGCATCTATTTTTTTTTAGGTTGCACTTCTCTTCTTCTCAGGAAGAATGGTTGAAATTCACACATTCCTGAAATGAAAAACTTGGTGGCCCAACTAGAATTGTTCTCAGAGTAGAAAACGCGTTTCAGTCTGCTCCGCTACGATATGTGCCGTCGGGCGCGCGAGTTCATTCGGTTGATGGCAGGAGGAAGAGTGCCCGGATTCCTGATGGGAATAGTATCCGCGCTTGGAGGCTGGTACATGCGCAGACTGGTGACACCATTTCCTCTTGAAAACTTCAAACCTAAAATTGTTTTAGATGAGAGGCATGGTGCGCAAGACAATCGGCAGCTTCACGGATGCAGAGTACGATGAGATGCTCAAGTATTGATTGATTATGAAATCTGGAGAAGTAAGACCCATACTTCAGAACCGACCTTCTGCAACTGCAGAATGTTCTGGGCGATAAACAGTTTCTCATGAGCGAAACTCCATCCAGAGTGAGTGAATTCATTGTTACTACGCGTTATCGCTGCCATTCAGGTTGACTGCATCGCCTTCGCGCATATTGGCTACTCCTACTACATAATGCCGCATGCGAGGTACGTGCGTGACATTTCCCCATTGATTACAATGCTGCTATTGCAGAACGCGCATCCACGAGCTAATCGACTCGAAGAATCTGTCGGGATTCAAGGAGTACCTCGAGAGAACAAAGAAGACGCTGTTCGGAGACGAATTCAAGAACAAGAAATAAGCAGTTTCACCAAATATCATCATTGTCTTACAAAATGTGCTCGTGCAATGATCTCTGTTGTATTATTATCGTTTCAAACTAAAATGTATTTCACATCAGTGACGTTGCAATTCAATTGAGTGCACAGGCGAAATGTGGTTGCTTTGCACCGAAAAATAGGACTTCAGGTATCTAAAAAGTCCATCTAACGATTGAAAATACTGAATGCGCACCTTCTATATGGTGGAATGTAGAACATATTGGTGAGCGGAGAAATAAGGGAGAACAAACTGCTCACCTGAAATAAGATATTCCTTACACGAAGTAGCTCCTCTTTCATATTGAATACACAGCGGAACTTTAGTTCATCATAAACACTTACCGTGTACACTCCTCGCTGCAGCAAGCTGCTGTGAACGATGCCTGCCACGTCGAGAAGCCAGAGAACAGCTGCACAACAGTAAGCTAGAGGAAGTATGATCTGCACCGTGATCGAGCGGCAGATCATCTGGTGACTGTATCGTTCAGCACGACTGCATTGCTAAATGGTTCTCGTGATGGGGACAGTGTTTCGATCAACTCACGATTAGGGCTGTCAGGGTGAAGAAAAAGAGGGGAGATGAAGAGACAATTTCCCCGCTCTCTCATTCCTTCTTCGTGAAGAATGACCCGGTCTGCCTCGTTCTTCATGAAGAATGAGATCTTCTTCGTGAAGAATGCCTAATAAATGAGTGATTTCGAGGGTCCCAGATGTCGTAATCGAATAAAAACATGGCTCCAAGCATAGAATCGTATCTCTGGTGTCCCGCCCCATGTTGGAATCAAGCAGACCGGGGTTTCCAAGTTTGGATCAATTACAGTACTCCATCCCCGAGCTCGCAAGTTCGAATCAAGCTCCGTGACCAATACGCCGGTGCTCGATTCCAACTTGGAAGCTACCGAGAACGGCCATACCCTTCGTGTCTAGTGCTTGTCTAGTAGGTTTCTCTAACTGCTCCCTTCCAAACCTGGGCGAGGCTGCGCCCATCTGGCTAAGGTCTCATCAAGATTTTAGATGCGACCGGAATCACGTGGATTGCCGCGCTGGGTTCGGAAACTGTATGAGGCAGCCCATACTGTCTTCAATCATTAGTGATATCGCTGGCTAGAGAAAAGCTACCGTAATCCAACAGAGGCGGATCCAAGTTGGAATCAAGTAGTTTGCAAGTTGGAACAAGCAGATTTCCTCTTTCCTATGGAAAAACCATTTAACTTGATTCGAAGTTATGGTGGCACATCAGAGTGAGGTGCTGCCACTCCTCCAACGACTCTTTCACTCCTCAATTCCTCTCACTGACCCATGATAAACGATTTCCTAAACTTTCGATTACGACCTAGTCCTAAGGTTCATGTGAACGATCATGAAAAGTTACGTCTGGGGCCAAGTTTTTGTCTGATTTTGACAAGGGGTCACTCAAAATCACTCATTTCTTCACGAAGAAAATCTCATTCTTCATGAAGAAGACCGCGTCGTCTCTCTTCTTCACGAAGAATGAGGCCGACTCGCGCGCCTTTGTGAGAGAGAATGAAGAATCAAATCTCGTTCTTCACCCTGACAGCCCTACTCACGATACGTTCTAACTTAGCAATCAACCTTCTTCGTACGATGAAAATAGCGATGAGCCCTGCTGGACCGAAAGCGAGAAATATAGAGAGAAATGAAAGACGAGGAAGAAAGTGGGTCATGTCGAGGGCGCTGACTGTCATGTCAGCTGGAAACCCGGATATTTTGTAGGAACCCGCAAAGTAAAATACAGGCTGGAAAAATAGAGTCGTGCATATTTTTAGTGACAGAAGCAACTTACCATAGCGATTGCAGAGAATGCGGTAACGGACCAGCCCGCTCTCTGGAGTATTCGACTGACAGTGACACGATCAATACAAGTCTCAGCTCGAAGAATCCATAGCCGATATACGATGGATATTAGTAGGAGAAGAATGGTCAGACCGACGCATTGTGCGAAGCCGGCTAAACAATGTGATTTATTCAACATTCTCAAGACAGAAGTCCCCACCGAAGAATAAATGGCACATCTGAGCGTTAATTGCGATACATGGGCCAATGTGAACAAACACGATTTTTCTCTGAGACATTTGAACCCTGGGAGTCGTCGAATGAGACAGATCCGAAGTTGAATTCCCTACCTCGGAACGCAAAAAGCACTGCAAACGGCAGAAAACAAATCAACGCATGCAATATTGAGCAATAAATTAGAGTACGCAGTGAGATCTTTCGGAGTTCTAAACGAATTCTACACATCGGTCGTAATTTGATGACTTACTTTCGCTTTATGAGATAAATTAAAACGAAATTAGTAAAGACTGCGAGGACGTCTATAGATAAGATAAGAATTACATGCAGGATGTCTTCCAGGTCGCTCATTTTCAGCAGGGAAGACGGAAGAAACTGTCTATTCCAGCTGCTTAGATGTTTATACCTGCAGTATGAAATACTGTATCTTGCAGGATTATATCGCTTATTATTATCGCTTGTCTATCTTGGTGGTCTTTGACTTTTTGTTGGATAAATCAGCTCAGCTAAAAGCTGTGGGAGAGAGGAGTATCAACATTGAATGGAAAGTAATCAGAGTTTCAATGCTAGTCAGTAGTGTTGTTTATTCGAATAAATTCCTCGAATAATATTCGACGAATAACAATCTCAAATCTATTCGAACGGCCGATCCATTCGCGAATAAGAATGGAAAATTATTCGAGAAAGAACTCTATTCGAGAATACATTTGCATTTATTCTCGAATAACTTGTTTACGCGAACCTTCCCCTCTCCCCTCTCCCCTTGGCCGTGGAACGTGAGGAATGAGAGGGTTATTCGGAATATTATTCGAGAATAATATGATAATGCATTCGCGAATGCAATTCGGAATGGCCGATCATTCGAGAATAAAATGAGGAGTTTATTCTCGAATTGAATTCATTCTCGACTAATCTGAGAAAGTTATTCGAGAATGAGAATAATTCGATCTAACAACACTACTAGTCAGACGGAACAGTAGCCGACGTTTACCATTCAGTTTTCGGCTCGATTGACGACGTTTGGTTCTATTATAAATGTCGCGAGATTGGTAAGACAGCGAGTGTATTGCGGCATCTGAGTGGAGATCCAACTAGCAGCATGTGAAGGCTGCCACTAATCTTCCGCGTTCTCTGCTAGTTTCGATTTTTCATGGAATCACTTACTCTGACTAGAATCGTATAATGCGAATTGAAATCACGAACGATTTTTTTTCCGGCAAAATCAGTCTTATCTATAACTGAAGATGAATAGTACTGAAATAGGAGTCTAGATCAAAGTAGATACTATGGAAATTAATCCAAGAAGTGAGCATCCAAAGACAGTTCTAGAAGACGATACACGAGCCGGGAAGGCAATCCTGCTCGCTACGCCATCATTCACTGTCGACGCATCGATCGATCCGTCCGAATTCTCGGCGATTGACGCTCCAACCATCCCGTCTCCGTTTACTGTCATGGACGTTTCCTTTCCATCCTTAGTAACGGATACGGACGCAGTGCTTTCGCCCTGCAATGATGAATGAGGAAAACGAAGAGACTCAGTCGTGCAAAAGTAGAACACTCACCTCGACATCGAACGCTACAACGGCAAAGAAGAGAAGACAGGCGAAGATCAGCCGCATTCGAGACGAATCCTTGATGAACTAGGCCGTTCCTGACTAGTTCTTATTTCGACAGTGCCCATTCGCTGAGTGACTAACGAAAACACCATTGAGTAACTTGTTTTCACCCTGCATCCACAATTTCTCGCATGTTTCAAAGAACAACGACATAGGAATGACTGCGATCTCCTTTATTCAATCTTACATTTTACATAGAACATATTACACAGCGGCAGTAACAAAACGATATTGACGCAACATTTACGCAAGTTACTTTCTACCCCATCCCCACCCTCCTCCATTGTTTATGCGTCCTGTGGTAAATCCGGACCCTCCGTTATTAATTCCTCCAGTAGTGAACCCAGAACCGCCGTTATTGATTCCTCCCGTCGTAAATCCTGATCCACCATTGTTGATTCCGCCAGTGGTGAAACCCGATCCTCCATTGTTTATTCCTCCTGCATTGAAACCAGAACCGCCCCCTGAAAATGGTTTGCATGGTTGAAGACATTCGATCAGTTTTCTATTCTCCATAGTAACTTTTCTCCATAGTAACTTTCCGCGAATGAGACTAATCAGAAACTCACATGGCCAAGCGTTGAGCACAGACGAATCGAATATTACGACAAGTAGAATCACGCCAATCGGTCGAGACATCATCATTATGAAGTGCGAGTAAACATTGTTTTACATCCCACCTAATGGATGTTCAAAGAACAAGAACAGAGTTGTAATTACGATCATGATGTCGTTTTTTCCACCATCGATCTCGACCCTTTCAATCATCTCGATTCGTTGTGATACGAATGTAGAGCATTGATATGAATTTCGGAAATCTGTTCCAAACAATGAACACTCATACAAAATGTTTATCACAATATCGATGTAAAAAGCAAAGGAGGCAAACAAAAATACAAGAACAATACAAGGTTTGCTTCGTAAAAATGTCACCCTCAGCCCCCATTATTGATACCGCCGGTATTACCCCATCCTCCGTTATTGATACCACCGGTATTACCCCATCCTCCATTGTTAATGCCTCCAGTATTTCCCCAACCACCATTGTTAATGCCACCGGTGTTTCCCCAGCCCCCATTATTGATACCGCCGGTATTACCCCATCCTCCATTGTTGATTCCTCCGGAATTTCCATTTCTGCCATAGTTGCTGGCCCAATTTCCGTTGCCTTCGTATCGCCATCCCCAATTGTTCCCTGAGCATTGCAATTATTTGCTTGATAATTTTTCGTAAAGTCCCTAAACGTTACTTACATCGTTGGGCGTCAACAACAACTGTCAGAATAACAGTGACAAGAATAATCGGGAGGGACGATTTCATCACGGAAGATGTTCTCACTGATCTCGATTGCTGTTCAATTTGCCCTCACACCACGCAATGTCAAAGAACAACGTTGTTTTGACCGTACTACTCCACTTCTCAAATCAACTGAGAGACATTCGTAAAATTTTACTTCATCATGTTCAAGGACATTGCAAAATAGAGAAGGGTGACGGGGGCGAATTCATTTGAACATATAAAATTATACAGCAAAATCAATTCACCTAAACAGAACTAAAAGAGATTACCTTCTTTTCATAACCGGAGCCAGTCTTCATGCATTTGACACCATGACAGTATCGCCCGTTTGCGAATATCAAGGATTAAATTTGTCTCATAGGTTCAAGTAAACTGGGTGCTTCCGATGTGAAATGTTGTGCAATAGCAGACTGGAGAGGAGAAGGAATCAAGGGATCAGATCGCTCAAGCGCGAATCATTCAGGGAAATCAGATATCGTTGATCGTCGTGGGTTCCATAGTTTGCTAATATGTTTATGTGCAGATTAGCTGTAATTTTTATGACAATCAGCTGTTGGATCGGTCGTGAAAATGCCACGAGAAATGAGAGTGTTATTCTCTGCTATTCTCTAGTTGGGCAGACACTCTACACAAATTCTCCGTCTCTTTCTCTCGCCTCCTTTCGCCTCTCCTCCATTCCCCACTATCTCTCTTCGCAAAATTTCACCTCGAGAGCAGAGATCACTCTGCTCTTCCCTTAGGTTGTGCAATATCAGCGGATTGAGGAAAGAGAGCGAATGCTCTCTACTACATCAGAGAAAGCGAGAGACAGCAGTCGCCCGAGAGAGTTACTCTTCTCTCCTTCGACTTCTATTGCACAACCTCCCTCTCTTCAACTCTCACTATTTATTCGAGCGTGCACGCTACTTGTTCATGTTTTCTCCTATTCAGACCATAACATGCTTATGTTGACACACCCACATTGCCTGCTCATCCAAGTCCCCGTAGTTCTAGGAAGATCTATCGATCATTGGTCGCTGTAATGCTCATGTTTTCATTGCTCTCGACGGCGAGTCCGTTTGCTCTGGCGCAGTGCATCACAGACACTTGAAATTTGATGTCCCTTCACTTACCGGTAACCGCCATTTCAGTTATGTTGCTTCTTCCCGTGCTTTTCCTTCTTCCCCTCGTCAGTTCCTACAAAATTCTCATCTATAATTCGAAATTCGCCCATTCGCACTCCAAATACATGGGCGCGATCGCGGATACGCTGATGGACGCTGGTCATGAAGTGGTGAGGAGACACTGTATGACTTTCTTAGAAGTTCGATCGGTGCGAAATCGTCGAAGATCCGAGTTGAATGAAACATCTCTTTCAGGTATCTCTCATGCCCACAATCGATCCATCCGTGCCGGATTACACGAAGACGAAAGTCATTCGATACGAGAGGAACGATGATGTTACGTATGTTTCTCCATCTGCTTTCGCCGTTTTTTTGTTGTTGTTTTTTTTCTAACAGTGTTCCCCTCGAATGATTCATGATGAAGCTTTGCAGTAAGCATCTCGCGAACTTCCACGAGATCAACTTCTTCACTATTCCCGTTGATGAGTACACACTTCCGTGGACGGTGAGTACTTTCATTCCTTTTTCGCGAGTACTTTTTTTGGCTTTCTGAAATAGATCTCAAGATGTAGATATAACGTAATCTATCCTTATCCAGATGGGTCCGCCTACTGCCGGTCTCTTCTCGGCAATGTGCAATCAGATGCTCAATGAGCCCGGACTGATCGAGATGCTGAAGGTAAAACTGTTTTTCTTAAGAATGCATTCCCATTACTGAAATACGCATGAATTCGGATGGAATGGATTTTATTTTAGGCCGAGAAGTTCGACGTTATGCTGACTGAGGGAGACAGCTGTGGGACAGGTCAGTTGCCACTCCATTCCGTTCTTATCTATCGCACTACGTTATGCCAACTGAACTGAACCTCTTGGTGCACATTCTTGCACAAATGCTCAAACATCACAAACCTTGAATTGTTTCAGGCATCTCTCATCTGATCGAAGTCCCCGCCTTCGTGCAATGCTCGTCCAATGTTATGGTGGGAACGATTGCGAAAGCGATCGGAATCCCCCTTCCGAGGAGCTACGTTCCCAGTGAGTGTATCTCGTTTTCACTCAAAATGAGTTGTTGTCAAACGTCAAATGGGCTGCGTTGTCGCCCCTATTCATAATGCGACAGAGCAGAAGCGAGAGAGAGAGGGAAAAGCGAAATCCATTTGACATGCAGTTTCAGTGAAGTGAAAGTGATTGTCCTTTGCAGGCTTCAGCACCGTCCACATCGATCCTCATTCGATGTGGAGCAGAGCCCAGAATTGGATCAACCATCTCGTTATGGATGTGAGAATCTTCGTTTACGCGATCATTCTGAATTCCCGGAAGCTGAGTGTTCTTTCAGACCTATCACAGCATGCCAACGGACGACATTGAAGTGCTTTTCAAGCAGAAATATGGACCCGAATTCCCCAATTTGAAGGATATCGTAGCCAAATCAGCATTGGTACTAACCAATCAGGAACCAGTCATTGACATCGCCTACCCGACACTGAAGAAGGTTCGAAATAAATAAATAAACCCTTTGAAATACGACTCGATTTTGCAGGTGATTGACCTCGGAGGAATCGTTGCTTCAACTACGAAACCACTCGATGAGGTATGTTTCAAAAATTATACGCATCGTCTAAAAGCAATGTGTTCTGAATTTGAATTTGCTGAGTTTCCAACAATCTAGCCTTTTTTCAGCACTGGTTGTCCATCCTCTCCCTACGGCCTCGATCAGTCCTCTTCTCGTTTGGTTCAATCGCTCGCTCCACTGTGATGCCAATCGAAGCGAAGAGAGGAATCATCAAGGTATCGAAATTGACGAAAAAAAACTGTTTGGGAAAAGAAGCAGGAACTGAAGTTCTTCTCGGTTTCAACTGCTTTATTTCCAGGCGATGTCCGCATTCCCCGACATCACTTTCATCTGGAAATACGAGTCTCCCGAGGACGAATTCGCAGTGAATGAAGTGTCGAAAATTAAGAATATCGTGGTGTCCAAGTGGATGCCGCAGAATGATCTACTGAGTTGGTTATCTTTGATTGTCTTGGAACTTCAACAACAATGTGCGTTCAAGATGACAAGCGAGTGGTTGCCTTCGTTTCTCACGCCGGCGGAGGATCTGTGATGGAGGTCGCGAGAGCTGCTGTCCCCACAATATTTGTCCCTCTTTTCGGTAGTTCTCGCCTTAAGTTAGCATTTTATCATGATAATTTCTACAGCCGAGCAACCTCGAAACGCGGCAGCCGTTGCGCGAACTGGAATGGCGCTCGTGTACGATAAACACGAGTTGTGGAATGCAGAAAAGCTGACTAAAGCATTGAGAACCGTCATTGAAAGCGAAGAGTGAGTTGATTTCAGAAGACTTTGATTGAAAAAAACGACAATTTCAGGGTCAGAAAAGCGGCGTCTCTCGTGTCTCTACGGCTGAGAAAGAGACCATTCTCTCCGAAAGAACTACTCGTGAAGAACATTGAATACATCGCAGCAACGGGAACCATTCCCGCCCTCCATCCCGATTCAATTCACATTAGTTTCGTTGAGATTCATAATCTTGACCTCCTCGCTATCATTTTCGTCGTTCTCTTGTCTATTTCCATTCTGATTCTCCGAAAGTTGAAGTCATTCTTCTGCTGTTTATGCAAGAAGAACGATGAAAAGATTAAGAAGAACTAAATGCAAATGTGGTTAGGATTGAAAATTGTTGACAATGATCTCTCACTCGTAATAAAGTTAATTTCTGCTTGTGCTTTTGTCTTTCTCCAAAAGTTTCACATCCGATTCACATGAGGATTCCCTCAGGTGTGCAACGAGACAATATTAATTTGTCTTTTAACATTCATGCATCACTTATTTGAATAAATGTTTTATCCATATCCCGTGACAAGAACATTGTACAGCTTGAAACGAAGAATAACATTGCAACGTGTTCCTATTTTCCGAATCCGAAATCGCCTCCGCCGCTGATTCCGTTTCCACCTCCATTGAAATTTCCATTGAATCCTCCGCCGTTGTTTCCTCCTCCTCCATTATTGCCGCCCCATCCTCCATTCGATCTTCCTCCGTTATTGCCCCAGTTGCCATTGCCATTTCCATTCCATCCTCCGTTTCCGCGATTGTTGTTATTCCAATTACCATTGGCGTTGCCGTTCCAACCTCGGTTGTTGTTGTTCCAGTTGCCTGCAAGTACTGTTTGAAGAAATGCTTTTTTCACTTGTCTAAACAGACAGAGTTAAATGTTCACTCACCATTCCCGTTCCATCCTCGGTTGTTGTTGTTGTTCCAATTGCCGTTTCCTCTCCACCCGCCGTTGCCTCTGTTCCAGTTGCCATTCCAGTTACCGTTCCCTGCAAAGACATAAAGTTGTAAGCGTTAGTACGTATGAGAAGTAAAAAAGACGGATGAGAAGCAAAAAGAAAAAAATCTTACATCTCTGGGCCTCGATCCCGGTCGTGGCAGCAACGACGAAGAGAAGAGCGACGATTGATGAGTGCATGACTGGATACTTCCTCCCTCTCTCAATCTCGTCCTTTTATGTCCGCTCCTTCTGCAATTCACTCGATTCCTCGGGCGATCACGCTTGTTTTCCCGCATGTTCTCGCCCAATTCCTCCTTGATTCCACTTTCTCTCGCCCATTTACGGAGGTCGACTCGCACTCTAACAGGAAGTGGGTGCGGCTGGGACGAGGTTGCTGGAGGATTGAGCGAACTTGTAAATCACTGATCCAACAAGGACGTGGAAAAGGAGTGAATCATTATTAATGAACTTGGCAAAGATCTTCCAATTTCTGAAAGATATTATTGTTTTGTGATTTGTGTTTCACAGACATATCTGAAATGCCAGAAAAGAAAAGAATAGTGCATAATGTGAGCAGAATTGGATTCGGAGTTTGAGATCTTCTATTAAACTGATAACTTCAACAGTGCACTCATTATCTCATGAGTTCATACGCTGTTATGCTTCGAATTGAAAATCGTGACTGAAAGGCAGGCGAACCTCTTGGGATATCGGGTACGAGATACGAAATCGGTATGAATTGATCGAAAGCGTACCGCAGTGAGATGCTTGATGTTGACGATTTTGCTCAAATAATATTGTTAGGCGTGCTGAATGTTTCGGCAATGTTCCTGAATCTATTCTACATGTTCATCATCATCCGAAAGTAAAGCACAGCTTGGGAAAATATCATGATTAATGTATTTACGGAACACCGAAAACTCTGCTCTCGTATTCGAAAATTTTGTTCAACATTGCCTGGGTAGATTTCATTGCTGCCTTTTGCAGCTTCATGTCTATGGGCAGGTAGCTTTCGATTATGAAAACGTATTAGTTCTACGGCTAATCATTTCTCATTTCGGAACCAATATGATGGATCTTTCAGCTTGCAAAACGTGAATGGTCACATTACAATACTGCACTCGGGCCCATGTGCTCTCTTCAACGCACAGTTCTGCCACTTCTTCTACGGTACATATCTATTTCGACTAACGTTTTAGTAGTGATTCATTGTATTTCTAGCTGGTCACGCCAACTTCGTTGCTCAATCAGTTCTTCTTCTTCTAACATCTTTCTCGTATCGACTATTAGTGCTCCGAACAGCTAGAGACACCCTCCAGCATCGGTCCTGTTACCATACTACATTACGTATTGCTATTTTTGTCTGGACATTGTGCAATATGGTAAAATAATCCCAATTATCATCTTGAAAGCATCCACTCTCAGATTGCTATATTCTTCACAGGATCCTATGAAGTACCGAATTTCCAAACCAATCACACATTCAGCGCCCTCAATTTGAGCGGGAAATATAACGAAAATCTTGTTCCTCGATTTTCCATTTTATCACTTCTTCTCACTTACAATGCAGGCTTCTTTGCGATATTTGCTATTCGTGGAAAGCTGTTCGATGGCATAAGAAATTTGGTATGTATATTTTAGTTACAATAACAATCAGTTTTTATAGAGTTCACCAGACGCTTATAATCATCGACTGATCTACCGCTCGCTTAATGCACAGTTGATGCTTCCTTTTGTAAACGTCATCGGATCTTCCTTTTGGTTCCTTGACTTCCTGGGCATAGTTCATTCTCACACACTACATCAAATGATTTTCATCGTATGCTAAGCAACTTGTATTTGACAGCAGATTTCGACATTTTACAGTTGAGCAGTCTCTTCGCATTCGCTTCTCCGATCATCAACATGTACTTCATCCCACCCTACAAAAAGTCTGATACGCATCCCATTTACAATTACAATTCCAATTTAGATATCTTGCGTCTCTTTGTTCTGCATAAGTTCACATCATGCAAAGGGGAGTTTATCCGAAAACTACCGATTCAAAACTGTAAAATAAGCATCATATACGGTAATCTCAATGATGCACGCTAATTACGATGCACCTACTCAAATCGATAAAGTATTACCTCTACCGAGTCTCCCATGGGAAATTAACAAATTCGTCGGCATTGGAATGACTGAACCTGTACCCGCATTTCCATCGGGAATTCGACCGTAATCATTTGACTTCACCTTCATCGGTAGCAAAATGCTAGAAACCGAAGAAGTCGCTCACATTATTCTGCTTTCTACGATGAATTTATCGGCCATGGTCGCCAATATATTTTACATGTTCATTGTGAAACTAAAGTGAGTGCTCCCTGAAGAACCATTTACGATACTTCTTTAGAACTCCGACAAGTCTTTCCTCGTACGCGCAGATTCTGTTCAGCATTGCATGCGTTGACTTTTGTGCTGCTTTCTGCAGTTTCATGACCATTACAAGGTAACAGAATGGTTTAACAGTATGCAATTATGCTTTTTTCAGACTTCGAAGCGTCGGAACCCGCATGATTATGGTGTATCTTGGACCGTGCACAGCGATTAGTGCGCAGTGGTGCCATAGCTTGTTTTGTAGGCTCAAATCCATTCATGGTTATTATTAAAATACTACTTTAGCCGGTCACGCTAATTTCGTCGTTCAATCAGTTCTACTTCTGCTGACATCGTTTTCATATCGGCTTTGGGTGCTGAAGTTGGATAGTGTCCATCAACAGCGCCATGGCAAGTGGTGGACTGCACTACGGGTAGCGCTACTTGCTCTTGCGGTACCGAATACGGTACTTGTCAAGTGAATACTCTTTTGAAAGTTCATCTTTTTCAGATCATGCTCTCTGTGATCGGAAAGTACGAAGCGCCATGTTTCCCAAAAAATCAAATCTTCAGCGTTTTCGATTTGAGTGGAGGACTTGCAGAAAATACATTATCGCGTCTTGTGGTTTCCTCCAATCAAACAATGTACTTTATTGGATTCGTGACGATTTTCAAACTTCGTCGAAATTTATTCTCTGCAATCTCTGCTCTGGTACAATTTTGATTTATCTTCTGGTCATTCGGCATTTTAGTAGTGAGGCGTGTAATACTGTAATAATAATAGTGTAATAATCTTGCAGAGTTCCTCGGATCGCTACAACCACCAGTTGATCTACCGGTCGCTAACCGCACAAATGATGCTACCTCTAACATACGTTTTCGGAACGTCTTTGTGGCTGTTAGATGTAGTCGGCATCATTAATTCGCCTACTCTCCAGAGATCAATTCTTTTGGTGAGTTGGGCAGAGCACTGCGTTCTTTGATGAGCAGAGCATTGATATTGGCCATAAACGATCGAATATGTTGAATGAGATTGAAGAAAAGTCCAATTGCAGTTGAGCAGTCTCTTTGCGCTGGCATCGCCGTTGATTAACCTGTACTACATTCCACCGTATAGAAAGTGAGTTGTGTATTTCTCAAAACATTACAAATGTGCTTTGTAGATATCTCAACTCACTGTTATCCACCCGCAAACAAGTTGTTGTGCAAAATCTGGCTCAGTTCAACATACAACGTTCTCCTACATCTCAAGATTCACGATTATGATGACTATTCTATTCACATTCTGTCCTTGTTAGTATTACCTGAACTACTCGATCACTCACAGAATAACAACGTGTCATTTGCGTGTGAACTTTGGTTTCTTACCTAATAAGAAATGCCATCGACCTTCATGCATCGACTGGCTGAGATGTGTACGCATTCGTTGTTATTCGTTACTCTCGCATACCCAAGATGGTTCAAGTTTTCGTCGTCGTGGAAAACACTAATTTTGGTTTCTTCATGCATTGACTTTGCTTATTCAATCAATTTTATCAGTCACTGGAGTAGTGCTCAACCTTCTTCTCTTGCTCGCAATTCGTCGATTCACGAGGAAATCGTTGGGTTCATACAAATATCTGCTCACCATCTTTGCTGCCTTTGACGTCTTTCTCTCAATTGTGCACGCATCGGTGAAACCGGTGAGTCTCTCATGAGTCATGTTTGATCGAACTGAAAATCTTCCAGAGAGTAATCATTATCGATGCCATTTTCGGCGTCGCGAGCGAAGGCTTTGAGGACAGGGTAGCCATTTTTTGTTCAAGAAATGGAAAATATTGTAAATACGCTTCAGACGTTCATGAGCATCTATTGTGCGTGTTTCACAGTGCCTTTCGCTCTGATGAATATTCACTTTCTCTATCGATTCTGGTCGATTCGACATCCTCATCTCATTCCACTGTTTTCTAAGAAATGGTTCATTGCTCTTCTAGCCACTTTTCCGGTCGCTGAATTTGTCACCTGGTGAGCGATGTATCTTTTGCTGTGAGAGATAGAACAACTTCTTTGATTTCTGTGAGAATTGATTCGAAACAAATCTAAGTTTCAAAACAAAATGTTGAGGCACCTTCTCTGTTTCTACGGATCGAGTGGTGAAGGCGAAGATGCGGGCAAGATGATCCTTCGTCTCGAATCTGTCAGAAGATTTGGAAAAGTGATTGAAGAAGGATGGATCGTCATGAACTATTGGGTGAGGACCCCCAGAAAACTATATGAAGTCCTTCTCCCATGAGACCTTTCGAATGGTCTTCGATGGAATTCAATTCAGGAAAATGACATCTTCTGTCCACGCCCGTTCTTCACTATGCTAAGCGTTGATGGAATCATGGTCGTGTTATTTACCATAGCTTCGACGTTCGGAGGCATGACATACTATCACATCAAGCGCGCGGACAAAATATCAGTACAGATGCATAGTCTACAGTTGAAGTTGCTCATCGCAGTGTGCGCGCAGGTCATTCATTTTTAGTCATTTTCTCACAGAAAACTTTGTTTCAGACCTTCGTTCCTCTTCTATTCGTGTACATTCCCTACTTTTGTGCCATAAACTTTCCTTTCTTTCGACTGAAGAATTTCTTCTTCGATGACGCTTCAATGCAGTTGACTTCGGCCTTTCCTGCTTGGGATGCCGTCATCATGATTTTACTGATGAAAGACTACCGGTAAGCGGGGGAATTGGCTCGATAATGAGCGGAAATGAGAGCAAAGCGATAGGTAGACAGTGCAAAACATCTCGTTTCAGTGACGGTTTGATCGGAATGGTGAGAAAGAAGAAGCCTCTTGCACCAGAAACGGTGTGGAAAACAACGCAAGCTATGATGATGCAATCAACCATCTCGAATCTTGACTAGTTACGATGTCCTGAGTATTGCACATTGTGAAACTATTTTATCTAAATAATACTGTTCTGCGCATTGCTACCTATTCATTGGCACATTTTCATATGAACTAACAGGACAGCTCACCCAATAATGAAGATGGACGAAAAAAATGGATACACTTCATTATTTTCTGCTCTCCTGGGCTTTCTCAGCAAAGTGCGTAACTTTCTAATCAACTATTGACGAGTCCCTAGCGTATTTTATTACCAGAACGAGAAAGCCATCCGTTTGAATGATGTATTCTTCCATTTTAGCCGTCGGAACATTGTCAATATATTTCATATTTTTACTTCTAACTGTGCTTGTCTTCTAATCATTTTGAGTCCTCAACAATCTTCAAATCATTTTGAGTTCAGTTAAACTCGAGTAGTAACCACAAAACTTGATTCGTTCTCATGGCCGATGCCCACCACTATGTAGATATTGTCACCAAAGGAAGCGTAGGTCTGTTACTACTAAATTGAAACAAATCTCATCTCTAATTTCAGTTCCAGGAATTCTTCTCAATAGTGTACTGTTGTATCTTGTTCAAAATTACTCACGAAAGCGTCTCGGAACATTTCGATATCTGCTCTTAGTTTTCGCCAGCTTTGATATACTCCTAGTTTGTCTCCATTTTCTATTTGACCCGGTATGTTAATTGAAAGTTATTCAACGAATATCTAAAATTCAACAGAAGTCACTAGTTCTGCCTGGATTTTTCTGCATAGTGCTGGAATTCAAGTTTGGATCTCAGGTTGGAATGAAAGGGAGAATTGATAGTAATAATTTATTCCAGTTCCTAACGTGTCTTCACTACATTTTGTTCATGGCTTCTTATGCCATCCTCATAACGCATCTTATCTATCGTTACTGGGTGATTCAAAAGTATCATAAACTATTCACTCTTTCGTAATACAATTTGCATCAGTCCCAGCAAGATACAACTATTCTCCAATCCGAAATTCGTTCAAGGAATCATATTTGTTGTCTCTGCAATGGTTGCAATACTGTTTGTTTGTTATAGGTTACATTATTCAAAACGTTAATTGCAGCATCGGGATTTCATTGCCTGTGATAGAATCCGAAGATTCTCAAGTAGTAGCTATGATTCAATCCGAATTCCTTCAAAGATTCGGCAAAAACATCACGGCTGGCTGGGTTGTTGCCAATTATTGGGTTTGACACTGACTCAATTTTACTATTATTCAAGTCTTCAGCCAAATGGCGGATATAATTATCCTGCGATCGCTGGCGTTTTCTTCTATGATTTTGTCGGTACATCGATCGTTGTGGCTGCAGTCACTCTCGCGTCCCTTACCTATCGTCACATTTCATCTGCATACGGACTTTCGCCGAGTGCAAAAGCGATGCAAATGCGACTACTAACGACAGTATGCGTTCAGGTGATCATAATGACTGCTATTAATGATATCCTGGATACGTGGTTGTGCACTGTTACTGCCCATGTGTGGGCAAAAACTTATGAGCCGAAGATAATCATCATTTACAAGAGAACATCAGTGCGATTTCCGTTGCTATGCTTGCTCAGAAATACTATCTATTTTCAGACGTTCATCCCACTCATCTGTGTGATGACTCCCTACTTCTGCAATATGACTTTGCCAATATTCGGATACACCCTTCAATGGGTCTCCGAATCGACTGGTCTTATGATGTCACTCTTTCCGACGTGGGATCCACTGGCGGTTATCCTGCTAATGAAACCATACCGAAAGGGTCTCGCGTGCATCCTTTGTAGAGTCAAAGCCAAGAAAAACAGTGTTGTAATCATCTAATTATCGTCAATTCATATTGGAGAATACAGCTTTGTTGAACAATTTATTGTGAGAATTGTTAGACTGGTGACACAGATGAATCATGAACAGTTTTTCGTGAACATCGCATGATGTAGGGCACGTACAAAACTTCGAATGCAAGGGTTCCAAAGGATGTAGCGAGTCCGATGAAATAGAACATGAGAGGGATTTCGATCTGTAAATTCGAAAACTGATTGATATGATCAGAGCCAGAACGATACAACCTGTGCAACAGTGAACGGACTTCCATCGACAGAAGGAGAAGACATTGAATTGGTCAGCGCCATTCCAACATTAGGAACCGCTCTGCGCAGATGGATTGTTGCTTGCTGAATGATAATTATCATTCTTAGTTTGTGCGATTGCTTACATTATCTGCCGAGTAAACAGTGAGCAGGAGAAAGCTCATCTTCTCAATTGTCGTTCTGGATGTATTCTGTGTAGGAGAAATTCTAACTGAGTCCATCAAATAGCCCACCTTTGCCAAAACTAAATTGAAGTTATCACCAGTACGCACACTATGTTCAAGCCAAGTAGTCGGAAGGCGTTGCGATCCCGGCTGGATTCTGCGATTGATATCATTTCAACTATGGTAAGTAATCACACTCACTTGTGCAATCGGCATTTCCTGTTTATCTCAGATATTTGAGCGAATTGGTATGTCTCTGGAGTGTAGAACATAGAAAGAGTGTTGGGATTGCTGCATAGATACTCGAGACGTTCGTTGATGTTGTCGAGGAAAGTATAGTTCCCTGACCCAAAGAGCGTTTCTACCTGAATTCGGACATTCGGACTCGATGCCAAAACAAGGCCTAGTTTCTCACATCACCCTCGTAGAATGTAGTTGAGTTTCCAAGCAATATTGAGCGTACCTCACTCTTGATTTGCTGGAGAGTTTGAGAGATGGTACTAGAAAAAGACATCGATTTTTAAAAACTGCACTCGGAACTCACAATTCTCTCGGTCCTGTTGATATCGAGTTATTTCCGTTGTATGAAGCGTTCCAGAAGGTTGTGATTAGAGTGAAACCAATTACAACAAGTGCTGACCCTAACACATCTCCCCACAAGAGTGCAGAAATCTGGGAACGGCCTTGAACATCTCTAATCAATTCCACTACCTTAGATGTCCCAAACACCATTCTTCTCGTGTAGTGCAGGCAAATAGTGAGAAATATGCAGAGAAGGATAACTAGGAGCGCTCCATAAGTGTAGACTGTGAAGAAGACGAGACGAGTGTCTATTGGAATTTCGTCTGAAGGACGTCCTTCGATGAAGATTATCTGAAAAGTGTCTATGATGCTTTTCCAGTTGGACACTTCTTTTCAAAAAAGAAAATATCATTTGAGCACGCATCGAAAAACACAGTTTTCAATCAAATATCAACTTCTTACACTTAGCGTTAATGAACTCTTTGATCTCTGGCCCAAATAAAGTTCAAATGTAGTGAATAATTGAACCTTCTCCTCCATCACAGCAGGAGCAGTGTACGCGTATCGATAGACGTCCTTGTATTGGAGAAAAGAGGAAACAGCTAGGGTGAAAGTCTGAATTTTCTAAAGATGATAGAAGGGTGGAAGATGAATACAGGGTGTTCAAAAAGTATGGTGACAAATATTACATTTTATATCTCGCGAACCTTGAATAGTCACGAACCCCGGTCGTGGTGGTAAGTTGGCGGATATCACCGGTTTTAAATGACATCATCAGGATAGCACCAATGAACGATAGGAGTCAGCACGTAATCAAATTTCCTTTTCGAAAAAAAGTGAAAAATGCCGCAATCGACCTTGCTCAATTATTGCGATTTTATATGAACTGGCAATCTATGAATCTAGTTCAATCGCTAAATAGAGAGCATATCCATAGGTCTAAATGTAGCACACTACGATTTAGATATGAGCTTCCGTATCAAAGAGAAATCGCGTTAAGAGTTCAATGAAGTCATGCAAAAATTCAATTCATAAAAAAATCTAAATCTCGGAAATCATGTATAACGAGATGCCAGCTCAATGTAATCTCATGTAGCGTTAGGTAGCATGAAATTATATTTATCAGCAGGGTTAGTTTGAAAATTCAGTGACTTTAAAGGTCTTATTTATGATGCATGATTTTCAGTAATTTTCGGCAAAATCTGATCTTCGAAAAATAATGGCGAACTCGATTGAGCTGACAGTTAAAAATTTTAGGCTAAATTAAACCTGGCTATAGTAGTGCTGCTTAGGGAAAATAGGAAGATCGATCTATCTCACTCGATGTTGCGAAGGAACAAAATAATGTCAGGAAATTTTTTTGTGTGCCGTTTCTCAAATGTTCATAAAAAAATTATTATGAAGCTATAGCTGCTCTGTAAATCGAACATAGTGCATAGTTAAACCTCGCAATGGATGCTCAACCAGAAAATAATATCTATTATATTACAACTCCAGCAATAATAGTATTAAAAAATCACCGAAAGCAATCGGATTTTGAAAGGAAATGGAACCACTTTCACTAAGTTCAACTTTATAAATTTGCAAATCTCTAACAAGCTTGGCAATGACTCTGCATTTCCTACCACTGGTCTCTAGTGGCATCAGCTATGCATGGCCGAAACAATGGGCTGGCTGGTTCAATAAGTGGAGAATTAATCCAGCTTAAATGTTGTCACCATACTTTTTGAACACCCTGTACCTCTCCGCTCTCCACGGTTCCGTCCAATACGTTCACACATTCTTCCTCTGTACATACCGCATCTGGGGAAGATTTAGTTGTACAAATTTCACGAAAACATTCACGAAAACTCACTGTCGACAGGAAAATGCCTGAACTCGAGCCGCTCACAACCGAGATATTTGGCCAATGTGCGAAAATAGTCCACAAACATACCTGCTACGGTTCACATGACTGTGAGAGATTTGAGTTCCTCACCTTTCAGGTCGCTATCATTTGCATTGGCAAACAGGTAGGGGTAATATGGAGTAGCATAGCCAGGTCGGAGGACTCCATCGGGGCAGGGGTGGAGGCGCGGCATATTTTGAGCTCAATGGTCTTCTGCAGAGGTGGGCGCGAGATGCGGAGAGGTAAGTGTCAAATTATTATGTTTGCCCACACTTTGCCCACTTTGATGCTATTCGAAGAAGAAAAAGGTGCTGATGCTGAATTCTGACCCAACTTCGAAGGATACGGGTCAAAATTGCTGAAATATGAGAGATTATAGAGGCGGCGTACAAATGAGCACAAAGTAATTGTATTTCAAGAGTGCGTGGAATTGGGCACATTTTAATACACAACTAAACGAACCTTTCGTATGTCGTGTATGTGATTGTTACGCATTACACGAGCGGAATCTTCATGTTTTTTTTCTCCTCGTGGGATCCACTCGCAGTAATAATACTCATGAAACCGTACCGGCTTAGGTTACGGTCAATTTTAAGAACATCAAAACTAAAGAGAATTTAGTCTCAATATCAGTGTCTATGAACTTCTCAGCAGTGAAAACTTGAATTAAGTCGATTGGGTGTCTATTGAAAATTGAGCTTGATGAGATCTCTGTTCACACAGCCAACCACGTTATCATTACCATCGTATTCATCGCCCTTGATGTGTCTCGAGTTGTGATTCCCTGGAGTCCGAAGTACCTCTATACACAAGACAAATTGTCATTCAGACAGGCCGAGAATCGTTCGAATGGCTGACTTCTACCACATTATTGAGATAGTAACGAAGGCAAGTTTAGGCAAGTATCCTTGACATTATTCGAAATAAAGTATTTTGATTTCACAGTTCCCGGTGTTTGCCTGAATATCCTGCTTATTCATCTCGTCAAGAAATATTCGCGAGCTGATGTCGGCACTTTTCGATATCTCCTAATTGTTTTCGCCAGCTATGACATCTTTCTGATCAGTCTCCACTTTCTATTTGATCCAGTACGAACACATTTTTCAACAAAATGAATGCTTTCCTTTCCAGAAATCCTTCGTTATGCCTGGAATTTTCGGCCTGGTTCTCGATTTTCCATACTCTCACGTATATGGCTCTCAGGTTACAATCTTATGACTGTATGAAATAAACTTTGCTCACATTTCAGCTACTCACACTCCTTCACTGCATCTCTTTCATGGTTTCCTATGCTATTCTCATGACACATCTACTGTACCGATACTGGGTCATTCGGAAGTAAAAGTTACTTGCCACATCACTTTCATCACTCTTTTTACAGACCGTTCAAGATTGAATTGTTCTCAAAGCCAAGCTTCGCACTCAAACTAACAAGTGCCATCACTGCGAGCTATGGGTTACTGTGAGAAACACAAGTTTTTATCAGAGTAACGTTATCATTTTCAGTGCGTATGGCTGTCTACAGGTTCTCTCTCCTGCAGACTCGGTTGCAACACAGATAATGAAGGACGAGTTTGGTCGAAAGTTTGGTCGAAGTATCGACGATGGATGGGTGCTTGCCGACTTTTGGGTACTTTTTGAACATTTTTCCTCACATACTGCGTAGCCGTTCGAGCTCAAGGAAAGTGAGCAATTGCAGCCCAACGGCGAGTACGATTGGACCGTTATCTGTGCGGCATTCGCAGTGGATGCGATGGGAGTGGCGATCGTCATGGTCGTCGTGATACTGGCTTCGTTGACGTACTCCCACATCTCGAATGCCTTCACTCTCTCGCCGACCACGAGAAGTGCTCAGATGAGACTGCTGAGGACCGTTTGTGTGCAGGTAAAAATAGATTAGGGTGATAGTACTTACAACCACCTCCTATTAGAGTTATTGCACTATTACGAAGTAGAAAACGAATTCTCTAATGATATCAAGTACAGAAAAAAACGAAAAATCGTTGCAGACGTTCATCCCCATGGTGTGCGTCACGATTCCGTACTTCTCCAACACAACTCTACCCGCATTCGGTATCACTTTCCCCTTCATCGCGGATACTTCGGGCATATTCATGTCACTGTTTCCCTCGTGGGACCCATTTGCGGTTATTATGCTCATGAAACCGTATCGACTTGGGCTCTGGTCCCTGGTGACTCGACGGAAACCAAAGGAAAGGAAAGTATCAGTGTCGATGAATACTTCTGTTGTTTCGCCGTGAATAAAGATGATGCTTGAACCCACAACTTTACTGATAATCATTGTACCTGTTCCGATACCGAGAAAATTGACTCCTTAGAATTCATTGGCTTGTTGTCGACTTGAGAAATCAATTCTAACCAATCATCAGTTTCCCGTCAGCACTGTTTCCGACTTTCAAGAATAGATCGTTTCACTCTTTCCAGTATCTAACATGGGTACCTTCCTCCATCTCCCGTCGGAAATCCCCGCTCAAGATATCGCTTCCATTATCTTGCATACCGCCGTCAATTTTGTTGCCATCACTGAAAACATCATGCTGTTTTTCGCAATCATTTTCAGAACACCGTCAAGTCAAAGGTGCATTTTCTTGCTTGAATAAACGATGAACTCATTTTACAGATCGTACTCAGTTATTTTAGTGAATTGTGTGTTTATCGATCTAATAGCGGCTCTGAGTTCTTTTCTGGCAATGACTAGGTTTGCCTACGCCAATGGAAACAAACGAGCGGAGTTAATTTCAGATTGATCGCTGTTGGAAACATGGTAGCCTATGCGTATGATGGACCGTGTGTTATTATTTCGGGTAATTCTTCATTGTCTTTCTCTTATAAAAACTTGGCAGGATTCTTCTGCCATGCCACGCTCACTGTAACGCTCGCAACCACTTCACAGTCCATTTTTCTAATCGCTACTTCATTCGGCTATCGACTCTACTCGCTTGAAAGGTTTCGAAATCAACACAACGATATGTAAATGAAAATTGCAGAGAAACGCCACGATCTTGGCAAGTTCTACTGGTCTGCATTCTGATTTCCATACCAAATCTCATCGTTTTGGTATCGATCAGACTTCACTTTTCTTCCTGAGTACAATCATATCAGCCGACATTCATGTTTTCTCTCGACGATACAGCAGAAGTCCGGAAAGCGCTAGCAATTCTCCGTCCAGACTACGATCTCAGCGATTATGAAGTTGAAGGTCAGCAGTGTTATGTATCATCGGCAAATATGGACCTTTCAGGTCAGCTCGACATCTTCAAACCATCAGTTATGTTCACAATTCTGGCAATGACTATGCCCATCGGGCCACTTCTGATGGCAACTTTTGTTCTGCGAGGGAAGGTGAATCCATTGAAATGATTCATGAGAATGAATAAAAGCCAGGTTCTCGCACGAATCCAAGAGAAATCGAGCCAGATGAGCGTGAGAACATCGAAGATTCACAGCGCTTTTACAAAGGTTTTTTTTCAGAAATATGTCTTGTAAAATCAGAAACGAATGCTATTCAGGTGTTATCGCTCCAGGCTCTTCTCCCGGTCTTCTTCTTGGTTTCGGTGATCTGCTACCTGTCTTGCCAGACGGATACGGTGTGCTATCCAGCAATGGAGCACATGATCTCCGAGGTATACTGATCAATGTGTTATGGAGAAGTGGCAGAATTACGTAACATTTTGTTCAACTATGACCTATGGCTAAAGTTTTGAAAAAAGTGACTCCAGGTCATGCGATAACCGTTCAAGATGATGATAGTTACCCTATGCATTTCAGGCAGCCTCCATCGTTCCTCTTCTCTCACCCGCAATCACTCTCTACTTCGTGCAGCCATATCGGGCGTGAGTTTCATCATCACGTGAACACGAGTAAACAATCAACTGCTGCAGATTCGTGGAAGAAAAAGTTTGCTGCAAAGAGAAACAACTGAATGCTAGAATGGACTCGAACGCGTGAGTATTGTGAAATAGTATGCGGAAATAACGATATTTTTAGCGACTATTCTGCCAGAAAGATATCAACGTTTTGAGATGTCCGACTTTGTTGTAAGGAGAGTAAAAATAAACTATTTTATTTTACTTCGACAAATGGAGCTGATCTATGAAACTAGACACATCTTCGAAACACATTCCACACACTTTGTTTGCCAGGGTGTGCGGAAAGTGTGTGGAAAAGTATTGGCGATCTTTTGGTCGACCGCTCTCATATTTTTCCCTGCTCTCTCCGTTTCCGCCTTCTCCCGTCTCTCTTTGCATTGCACAATCCTGTGTAACTACCCGGCACCGGAGCGATCTTTGTTAGTTGTGAAAGATCAGAAAGTTACCCTCCCCTCATTTTCTATAGTATACGCTGTTATCTGATCGTTTCCTGTGCTTCGTTGATTTTTCTCAACTATGGAAGAAGATACAGTTCTAATCCCGCCCGATTCTACTGAACCACGTCCGGGCTGCTTCCAGCGACTGCTCAACCTCTTTCGAAGGTGACATTTCCGTTTCGGAACCAGTATTGCGAGTAATTCTATTCAGTAAAGAAGAAGGCACCCTCGATGTTTCTCCAGTACCGTTTTCTAAATTGGTAAGAACATTTCTCAACTTGTCTCAACAAGACTTCTCAGTTCCGATTCGCCACACGAGCCGAGTTTGTTCTCTACGCGCTAGCTTCTCTTCTCTCTGCTCTCGCCGGTTTGATGGTGCCCATTCACATCTACATCGGGAGCAGACTGACCACGCTCTATGTGGAGGAGAAAGCAGTTTGATCAACTTCTATTTCCAAAACGAACGAAACGGTCTACAGCCCATCGGCAATGATGAATTCCTGTTGCGCGCCTGGCGCTACGGATCGCTCTTTTTCTTCTCGTTTCTGGTTGCGATGGTGATTGAGTACGCACAGGTATCAGATATAATAGAATGAGTGAGAACGGAAATAACATTCAGCACTACCTGCTGACGTGGGCAAGCGAGCGAATTGTCGCTCGATGCAGGAGGTAATCATTTTCGAAAATACAAACGGAGACGAAAAACATTCAGCGCCTTCATTGCCGCGGTGCTTTCGCGTGACTCGAGCGAGCATAATTTGAGCACTGGAGAACTGAGCAACCAGTTGACATCGTAAGCTTACGACTTCGGGCAAACAATTACCTGCAACAATCTAATTTCAGTCACATCGATCGCATCAAAGAATGCCTGGGAGAGAAGGTTGGCTACGTTACGAGGTGCGTGCTAGGAACTCTAATATGTGAAATAACTGAGATTGTTCAGAACCATTGCAACCTTCTTTTCGTGCTTCATTCTTTCTCTCATACTCGACTGGCAAACCGCGCTCCTTCTCTTCTGGAGTGGACCCGCGCATCTGCTTACTGCGAAATTGATTCCCAAAGTGCGTTTAGCTTGACGTTCATTTGAACCTCGTTGAATGTTTGTTCCAGCTCTCCGAGAAAGCGAATGCTCGCACGCTGCAAGTATCAGAGGAGGCGAGCGGTGTGGCAGAAGAGAGTATTCTCAATGTGAAGACGATCGCTTCGTGTAACGGACAGAAGCAGATTACTGAGGTCGGCTTCTAAGGGTACTCTCCGCTTCCTTCGCCCTCTTTGCGCGTGTCTTGTGCAGAAAGTGTGCGCTAGTGGCCATTAGTTGACTCAGCTCATTGCCCTTCCCTATCCTTTTTTATTCGAAACGCTAAGTGATCATTGACGAGTTGCATTGAACAGTGAAATGAACAAATGGACAGTGCCTGTTTCAGAAGTACTCCTCCATTCTCGCCTCGGGCGTGGGCGCTTCAATTCGAGTCGCCCTCACATCCGGTTTCCTCGAGGGAGTATCACTGTTGCTCTACGCCATATTCAACAACTTTGGATTGTGGTGAGTATGAATTTGATTGGGAAACAATTCTTCTTTGAATTCATCAGTAATCCCAAATGGTTGCTCTGTTGTAGGTGGGCGACGATCTCCTACCACAACGGTCGTGTCGCATCCGCTGGTGACGTCATCGCTGTCGTGTTCGTCTCAATTGCCTCTTCATCATCTTTCTGTATGTTAGTTTGTATGATTACGCAATTAGAAGTGAATTTCAGCCGACCTCGGCCCTCAAATCATCGATCTGACAAAGGCCCGTGTTGCGGCTGCCAAAGTCTACAAGACGATCGATTCGGTGGGTGGATTGAGTCGGATTCCTTGATTGCAATTTCTGTAGATGTTACTCAAAGTGCGAAACTTTCAGGCCAAAACCGACGATGAGACGAGCACCGAGCAACAGAAGTCACTCGATCCTTCTCGTGCGGAGATGCATCTCCGTTTCGATGACGTCTCGTTTGCATTCCCTTCCAGGTACATCTTTCTCTTATGTTTTTGATTGGACGCAAACATTGCAGGGCACAAGCAGTGCTGCGTAATCTCAACTTCGATCTTGCACCCGGTCAATCTCTGGCGCTCGTTGGCAGGAGTGGCTGCGGAAAGAGCACCACGGTTATTATTCTACTTCATGCTCATTATTTTCATATTCGAATGATGAAGAGGAAATTAATCTAAATTCAGCTCAAACTGCTCACGCGCTTTCTCGACGTTGACAGTGGACGAATTTTGTTGGACGGTGTGCCACTAGAACATTACGATAAGAAGAAGTGGCGACAGGTAAGCCTTTCCAGATAAGTCGAGTGATCTGTGATCCATTTGAAGATGCTCGGCGTCGTCTCTCAAGAGCCCTGCCTCTTCAACGGTTCCATCCGTGAGAATATCTGTCTCGGTCGTCCCTACAGTCAAGATCAAATCGAAGATACATGCAAGATCGCATACGCTCATGATTTTATCAAGACGCTCGAAAAGGTTTTCCTAATTCAAACTCTACCATAAAGCATTGACTCAGGGCTACGACTCACTCCTCGGTCCTTCTGGAGTCTCTCTGTCAGGAGGACAGAAGCAGCGAATCGCCATAGCAAGGGCGATAGTCTCAAATCCTCGATTACTAATGCTGGATGAGGCAACGAGTGCACTCGATTCACGATCGGAGAGAATCGTTCAGGTTCGTCCTTAGTTGGTCCATGTCGCAACGTGCTCTCAGACATTACATTTGCGTTGAAATGATAGTTTTAGGAAGCTCTCGACCGAGCATCCGCTGGTCGATCAACAATCATCGTAGCACATCGACTGAGCACGATTCGCTCTGTGGACAGAGTGATCGTGATGGAGGAAGGGGAGATCGTGGAGAGTGGAGGTAAAGTAGTTGCAAGAACCGGATAGAATGCTAGTTATAGGTTTTGACGAACTGCGCACTAAAGAGGGAGGAAAGTTCGCACAAATGCTGCGCGATCAAGAGGTCGAACGTGTTCAAATGCACGAGGATAATGAATCTGATGAGGAAAAGCCGGCTGTACCAACTCACTTCGAGGAAGAAAGCACTGTGCACGAGGTTAGGAGAAGATGAAAAATGGTCTAACTATAATGGTATTTCAGGTTCCTACACAAGAATTCGCCACCCTCGAGGGAGGGTTGTGGGCGGTTCTGAACAGGAACAAGGGCAAAACTGCGGTGGTCTTTCTGCTCGGGATCTTATTGGGCCTAACGAAGCCCCTTCTTGCTGTACGTTTTTCTCTGTTTTCTGTTATCTACATTTCAAATTTTTTTAGGGTCGATTCTTCTTCGTATTTGGTACTCTAGAAGATGACGATTATCAGCGAACACTCATCTGGCTGATTGTGTTCACCGCTGTCACTGGCGTCTACAATTCACTCTTGCGACTGATTGTGGTTCGAGTTTGCACCTTACCGGTGGTACTTATGACGTGACTTTCAGCGCCCCCTGAACCAGTACATTGGCGAGACTGTGATGAATGGGATTCGAGTTGATTGTCTTCGATCTCTTCTCAGTCGACCGATGGCTTACTTTGATCGTCAAGAGACATCTCCCTCGGCGTGTTCTGTGTTGCTATCGCAGCAGGCGCCACTGGTGATATCAGTGAGAAGATCGGGGAGCTTTATAGTTTTCCAATATCAAATGTTGCAGATGATTGATAGAAAGTTGTGTACAATTGTGTCGAGTGTTTTCGCAGCTACGGTTATTCTCACTTTCCTCTTCGCTACTTGCTGGCCTAATGGAATCGTGAGTGTAACAAAAGTTTCTATTTATATCGCATATCGGTTCAGGTCGGTCTACTTTACCTTTCTTCCTACACAATTCTCCTGATAATCTTCGAGAAGCTCAATGATCGAGCTAATAGAGCAGTTGTAGAGACGGACAAATCTGCAGAAGTGGGCTGGTCACGTTGTTTTTTCACTGAAATATATTCCAGCTCGCTGTCGAAATCTTCGACACAGTTGCTACCATACAACAACTCGCGGTTGAGGACCACTTCCAAAACAAATTTGACGAGATACTGAAGAAGAGAGAAAGCCCATTGAACAAGGTGAGAACAATTGGAAAATTTACATTGCGAAATTTTCAGCGAATAAAGTGTCAATCGTTTGTGAATTCTACGAATGAGTCAATTTATCTGTTGTTCAACTTCCTTGCTACCGGTAAGAAGTGTATTCGCGAATAAAATTACAAATTTGAATACAGCATTTGGCGTATACTACGTTTATCTCGGCTACTTTACCACTCAACAGCTTTTCACCGCTGAGGTTTTGATATTTTTTCGAACAATAATAAAAATTCGCATTCTAGACTTTCGTCAGCCACATCGGCTATCTCACATACGATATGTCATTCTCGTTCAAAGCAATGATTGAATCGTCATCTGCGTCCAAACTGCTCTTTGCACTCATAGACCCCGCCGAAGAGAAGACCTCAGAAGATAATAAGCCACTCGTAAGCGCCACATTCTTCAGACCATTAGCATTAGTCGTATTTGCAGGAAGTGTCGGGTGCCGTGCACGGAGAATCCCTCTCCTTCAATTATCCATCAAATCCGAGACGTCGAGTGCTCAACGATGTCTCTTTTGGTGTTGAAGCAGGTTCATACTTTACCTCCACTGAATTCTATTTGACGAGTTTTAGGTCGTTCGCTTGCATTCGTCGGTCCTTCCGGTGGCGGAAAGAGTACGATAGTAAATCTGCTAGAGCGATTCTATGAGCCGAACGCTGGAACATTGGTTTGGTTACTTTGCAAGATAATTGTCTAATTTGCATGTTTAGTACCTTGACTCCACCGCGTTCCCGTCCATCGCTCCCTCCACTCTTCGATCACGCATTGCCCTCGTCGGCCAGGAGCCTGTGCTGTTTAGGGGGAGTGAGTTGGTGTCACTGGCCGTTGTATTGTACTGATTCAAAGAAGACTATCATGGGGTAATTCATTAACATCGTTCTTCAGCCATCGCCGACAACGTCCGTCTGGGCGTCGACGGCGTCAGCGACGAAGCGGTTAGAGAGGCCTGTCGACTAGCCAACGCTGCAGAATTCGTCCAAGACTTTCCCGAGGTGATTCACGCTTTTTTTTAGAATTATTCTCAAATTCAGGGCTACTCTACTCTCGTTGGAGAGAAGGGTCGATCGCTGTCTGGTGGTCAGAAGCAGCGAATCGCCATCGCGAGAGCCTTGGTTAGAAATCCGGCAGTAATCCTGCTCGATGAAGCTACGAGTGCACTGGATACGCTGAGTGAGAAGGTACGATAAAGAGTTGGATGAAAAAAGAAAGTCACTGATGAAGGTGGTTCGCGCTGCTCTTGCATCTTCAGCCATAGGAAGGACTTCGATTACGATAGCGCACAGACTCGACACTATTAGGCACTGTGGTGAGCTGCTCGATAAAAGTTCGAAAATGAAGATCGTTTTCAGACGAAATTTTCTTCGTGGAAGGTGGTCGAATAGTGGAACGAGGAAATCATGACGAATTGATGGAGAGAAGAGGACACTACTATGCCATGACTGCTCAACAAACAATCAATTAATGATATGAATTTCATGATTTTTGTTGATTTTTTATGAAATTAAACTGTTTTATCACTTGCGTTTCGACACATTACATTTCGCTTATTTGGTCTTTTTTCCGTCTTTGCCGAATAGTTTGTATCTTGTGATCATTCGGAGTGAAGGAAATGCGACCAGGAATGTTTGACCGAACCACTTCCACGATGTCGCCGTTGAGTTACCCACCTGAATGTTTGGAATAGGAACCAGTGAATAGACTAAACACTGACAGAATGTGAGAGTCCGAAGGCGACTACTGCCTCGACAAGATGGATGACAGCGATGAGAATATTTGCGTTGAGGAGGAACTGAAACAAGGATGATGGATCAAGTTAAAGTCACTTCAAACCTGTGAATGCGCTATTGAGTAGTCTGCAAGAATCGGGCCGACGATTGGGATTGCGTGAATGACATCGGGAGCGTGGTATGCGTTCTGAAAGAGAAGGAAGAACGCCAGTTAGATAAAGAGTTCATGAAAATTTGGAATTTACCAGAAGGAAAAGCTGCCCGGTCGGAATAGTCGCCCACCAGACGGGACGAGCGAGACGAAAGTAGTCTGGCATCGCAGATTAGGTTAGAAGAGAGAATGGAACAATGCAGGTAATCAAGTGCGGAGTTGTATACTGCACTATATCAACCCGTTGACGAGAATACACTACGGGGTTCACTGAACGCGATAAACAAATTGGTGAGTGAAAGAAGGAGATAATAAAGAAATGTGTGTTCGGTGCGTTACAAAGAGTGACATGAATGTTGAAATGGGTTACTTATTCGTGACATCATTTATTTTTTATTTCAATTATTTCGATTTCGATTCGAAAAATAATGATACGAAAATGTCATCATCAACTAATCGCAGTAACTGAAGTAGAAGCAACTGCTAGACTGAACGTTGTATCATCATTAAAGCCGATCAAACTTTTGACGAAGCTGAAATGAAAATGTTTGTTTTGTGTTGTTAGGTGATCGATTTGACTTCCGATAAGGACGAATCAGCCACAAACTGACGAATGGTGAGGCCATCGGCATTATTGAGTACAACTGAAAGAATCTTTCAGTTTTCTTATTTCACCACCGTTTTCTACGATATAACATCAAAGACAAACAATCACGAGTCGTAACATACTTAGGATTATGACATGCCATTTCGCCAACGTAATAAGGTTCTACCATAATGGGCATCTGCTCAAGCCACAACGGGTGATCTTCGTAGAATTGCGCAACGAAATAGCTTATTCCCCCACCAATGATGAAGAGTGGAGGGAGTGATTGAATGGATAGAATCTGAAAGCACTCGTTATAGTCTTGAGGCAAACACTGCAACACGTCTCACATAGACAAGCACCCTGTGCAGTTCCATTGTTTTCTCGCTGATTTTGTGTGTGGAAACAGCGAGCGTTGATAGGATCTAAAATAGAACACTGAAATTTTTTTTTGTTAATCAACGTTCACCTTTCTGCGAATAATCAAAATCAGTATGGCAGAAATAGACATGGGCGCTGTCATAATCAGGAGATTGATCATCATTTTTGCCTCGATGATGAAGGGACAACCTAAGAAAACTGTTCTATCAAGCTGTGAGAATAGTCCAACCTGTAAATGTGTACTGCCTCATTAACTCAGCATGTTTGGGAAAGTTCTGCAATAACGTCCGCATAGTCAGTTCGTCAGCCATTGAAGTGTACATGATTGGCCATTGGATGGCGAAGGGCAGATAAGCAATAGTGATTATGAGATAAAGCACTTTTGAACTTGGAGCATCCCTGATAGCCATGTTCTTCATTTGAAATCAGAGATGTGGCATCATACCGCGTGATCGCATACAGTCTCAACATAAATTGAACGACCAGCAGCACTATGGAGAACGGGAACAATGTCACGATGGTTGTATAAACTATAATTCCGCCGTGTCATGTCGTAACTGTTAGAGAACAAACTTGGACTGCAGTATGAAGATCCATAATGCGTGCACGGACCAAGATAAACGTACAAAAGAGACCAGTCGAAGGGATGCAATCTGAGTTGATTTATTGGCTCATTGGACACTTTCTTCTAGGTAAACCTCGGCATAGTCAGTAGATTACAAGTGCACGTAATTGCCTCAACGAAAGCCGATACGAACACAAGCTTCGAGAAGAATCTGCAAAATTTCTCGCCGCTTTGACATTAGTAATTGCAAGGAAGAACCGTATGTTTTCGGGAGTGCTGGCGACAATTGTGACACACAACAAGACGTTGCCGATGATTCCGAAACTGTCCATCACGAAGCAAACTCCGATTCCAATCTTCTCGAGGAGACTGTATTCGTCGTACCACATCGCGGTCAGTAACTAAGACGACTGCCTTCGATGCGTGAAGACGTCGTTATCCCATCGACATTTACGCTTGGCGATATCTGATGAGACCACAGGCTGTTATGTGCCGTATTTCGTTCACAATAGATGAGAGCTTTGTAAAGCATATGAACTCAGACAAAAGAGACGAGAGATCACATACCATCGTATTATATTGGTCGTATTCGACTTCGAACTCAGAGAGTACAGGCAAATTTCATGGATCAGCATTTAAACTACGCGGAAGTGAACAGTCAAGGAAGCAGCTTTGTCTACCTTTTCCGGTCAGTACGATGAGATGTCATGAAAACGTAGAATATTACTGCACTGAGCTCTTTGCTAATACACGAATGAATGCGTCAACGATGGCCTTTCATCGGAGAAGTCATCAACTAGAATACCGCCCGTCAAGAATAATATGAAATCGGAAGTTGACATTTTTACCAAATGTTGAGCCGCTAAAATGATTTTCACATCTTTAATGACGGTAATGAATTCTATAAATTAATTAATAATGCGTGGAAATTGAAACAAATAGGTTGTCGAAGCAGTTAATGAATTTCACTCCACAATTCTCGACGATATCTCTATGAGCCATCAACGAGCAAAAGCATAAAGTCCATGAATGTGCAAAAAAATAGAGACGGTATATCATCAGTTTCATAACACTGCGTTTTCCAGTGTGCCAAAGTGTTCCGCGCTGTGGTTGAAGCTAGCGTCTGACACGCAATTGGAATCTGACTCAATAATTTTTGGCACACTTTTTACGCACTACATTTTCCGATTCATAGATAAAAGGGGAATAGAAGAAAAGTTTTAGCGCGCAGACTTCGGAAAATGGAACGTATCGACCAGTTGATCGAATCAAACAAGGAGAAGGCTCTGATTGCACTCAGAAAGGTTGTTCCTTCGCTTTCCACTTCTCAGTTTGATTTTTACCCTTCACTCTTCAAAACTTCACACTGTAATTCAGCTCCACGCCAATGGAGGTTCAAACGACGCCGAGGTTCTGTGGCGACTCGCCCGAGTTCTCTATTATCTCGCCGTGAACTTCGAGAAGAAAGAAGGTCGACAGAAAGGGATGATCTTCGAAGGTACTGTTTGGCCTTTTCAAAGTTCGACCGTCAGATAACACCGAGACTACATAATTTCGTTCTTGCTCCGAATCACACTTATTACTCTAAGCGGGGTGGGCCCAAGATCAAAAAATTTTAATAAAAAACTTCGTCATCAGTTGTAATTTACAGCTCGTGAATACGGCCTGAAAGCAGCCGAGCTGGCTCCATCCTCAATGGAGGCTCTTCGATGGGCCGCCATTATCACCGGAGCCTGCATCGATTATCTCTCGATGAAGGAGAAAATCGAGCAGGGATACGTGTTCAAGGTGATTTTTCTCACTGCGAAAGTCATTGAACCACAATTTAGTCTCTCCTGGACAAAGCTCTGGCGCTGAATGCCTCAGATTTCGGTATTCTGCACATGAGAGGCAGATTCGCCTACTCGGTTGCTGAGTTGACTTGGATTGAGAGGAAGGTGAGAAAAGCCGAAGTTCACAAAAATGGTTTCGCATTTGAGATTGCTTCCACAATTTTCGCAACATCTCCTACAGCCACATTCGATGAGGCTCTCAGGGATTTCCTTGCTGTGAGTCACATTATTAGGTAAAGAACGTGTGATCGATTTCCAGGCAAACGAGCTGAAGCCTAGTTGGATCGAGAATCTCTTCTTCGTTGGAAAGTGCTACATCGCTCTGAAAGACACGGTGCGTTGCTTTGAAGATCCAAATGCCTTCACAAATTCAAACTTTCCTCGATTCAATATCTTTAAGGCAAAAGCAGCTTCCATCTTCGATGAAATGCTGAAACTTACTCCAAATGATTTTCGCGAGAAGAGCTGCCTCGAAAACGCAGAAAGTCTGATCAAGAAGCATTCTAAATGAGTATTCGTTTTCAGTTGCAAGAAGTTAACTTGCTTGTGCAACCGTTCGATAAAGCCTAATCGCATTACGTACTTCAAAAAAATGCGATACCGTTTCTGTTCTGATGGCGAAGTGGTTATTTGACTATTACATAATGATTTGGGTTAGCCAAAAAGCGTCGAACAACCGTTACACACATTTCATTTAGATTCTGTGCAGTGTTGTACCTGTACAGAAACAAGCACAATTGTTCACACAATCACCATTGCGATATCAATCGAAAGAGAGAGCTTGAGCAATCAGATCGGCGATGATTTGAACTTACAACAAGATCAAAAGGTGGGCATACTAACAGGTGGACATACTAACAGACACTGTGATTAGAGATTCTGACAGTTCTGTCTGGATCAGTATAGCTTGTATTTCGATTACCCCACCAAAAGTTCCCATCCGGACGTAACAATTTCCCTCCTCTGGTCAGGAGGGAGTAATCCTCTAATACCCGCTCATTGCACTCACTCTCATCGCGTTTCATTCCCCATCGCTATCTCAAAGATCGGCTGACAGATGTGTGATGTTAATAACTAATTTTCGTGAGGATATTCCCAGAACCTTCTTATCGTATGAAATAGCGGCCTCGACTCTCGATCAACTAGCATAAATCGAGTTCGAAAGGAACATCGACTCTCGACTATCTGAATCAAACAATGAGTCAGAGATCTCGATCGAACGACTTTTCGGTTCTAGTTACTCTTCATAGAGTAAGCCTATCGGATTGTCTACCTTCCCCCATGATTAATCATAGTCGCGAATAGTAGTGCAAATGCGAACGCGTTCCCTACGAAGTGTAATACGAAATGGAGGACTCGATGAAGATGGAAATGATCATACAGAGTCGCTGTTCACGGACGACGTCAGGTTTGTTTTATCCGTTCTCAATAGATTCAAGCCTTGCCCAGGGGAAGCCAATTCTCGTTCGCCACTTTTCTCTATGCCGTTTTGCTTGCCGTTTTTCTGTTAGTAGAGGAAACGAGTTTTGAGGATGAACCTGAGCATTCTCACGATTTCGTAAGTGCGTTTGGTCACTACTAGTGATTTCAAATGATAGTGATTTCAGAAGAGTTATTCCGTATTCTCGTTCTACATGTACACTGTGGGAATCGGGTTCATGGTGTACATCAATCTTTTTGTAACTCATCCGAAGTGGATCAATCGAGTGTTTCATTTCATGTCAGATAGAGGAATATGGATCAAGGCAGAGGTTTTCAGTTTCTGTTATCTGTGCAGACTTCCTTTTTCAGAAGTACGTTATCATTCCCGCTTCTCACAATGCTCAAGCTGTGAACTCGCTGTATTTGCGACTTGGAGTTGTTTGTAAGTGAAAATTATATAACATTTATCGGAAAAGAGCTTGCATACTTCAGTTTTTGGAAGCATGGGCGTTGTTTTGTTTGGATTGCTGATTTTTCTACTGTTTTCGGTAAAAATTGAATAACTTTCTAATCTCTCGAATGTGCATTTAGAATGAAATACATGGCATCAATACTCCTGCCGCAGTTACGGAAGCGATTTTAGGGCTCATTTTCACATTCTTTCAAATGTATTTTATGAATGTGAACTACAAGGTTTGGCGTTGTTACGTTTTCGAAGAGGATTGTTGATTACAGCTTTCGATACCAACGTCAAAGAACATTTGCCGATTCGGGTTCATGCACTGTTTCGCAGTAAATATTTGGACCTGGCATCGATTTGCGATTGCTAAGTTTCACGAATCTGTCATTGAAGTAGTTTGTCCTTTTAGTTGTTGCTATATAAAGCGGCCTTGTAGCAAATTCGACGATTCGACGAACGTCAACAGCTGATAGGATCTCGAATTCCTTCTACCGAGGGCCCGCAAATTGGAGTAACCGGACTCATCGATGTCCTCGTACCGAGCGTCGACGACCATTCGACCATTAAAGCAGGACAAGAAATTCTTGGATTGCTCGAGTACGTCAAAGTGTGAGGAAACACGAATATTGTAAGAGTGTTTGCAGGCACTTTGGCGAGCTCGCAATATTCCTCGCCACTTGCCTGATTGAATATTCTGTGATTGGCGCTGCAATGATGTTCATATTCTGGAAACATGTTTGTGAACTGATATTTCGAATTTTGAAATTATCTAGCTCAGATTGACAATTCGTTCTGGAGTTGTGCTGTTTTCGCACTGACGATTGAAGTTCGAAATGATTTCAAGTGTTTGCAGATCTTCAAATTCAAATGATGACACAGTTTGCAATTCAGGATTAACCAGAATCATGAGAACAACCATTTCCGCGTATGACGTAACGTAAGGAAATGTTATGAAGCCAAAGAGAGTTATGAGAAAGTGTCGGCCTCCCTGAAAAGTTGATAAAAATCAACCAGTTGCTAAGTTGGAACAACGATTTTTCTGAAAAATCAAATTCGTTTACGTTTGCATCATAAAAAGATATAGCATTTTTCGTACATTCAATTCTGTTCGGTTCATGGTTCCGCCATAACAATAAAATTGAAGATCATCATTGCTCTCAAACATCTCTCTAGCAGTTTGCTCCATAACGAGATGAAATTCAGTAGTAGGTACAAGTTGTGGCACGGCTTGCTCAAAGCACAAAATAATTTGGGATTTTTTAAAAAATCACTTACAATTACGACGATTGCGCAAACTAAAGTATGGATTGAAGCGATCGTGAACCGCATCCACGGCTTCCAATAAGGCCTGAAACCATAAAGTGAGGATAAAAAAGCTTCTGAACCTTGTCAGTGCCATCAACTGTAGAGATCCTAGCATAGGAATGAAAATGAACATGCTGCAACAAACAGCAGAGGCGAGCTGCAATATGTTGATAAAATTGAACTCGAATCGATTTATCCACCATTGTAAGTCCGTCGAACACTTCTCGTGGAACTTGTCCAATCAGCGGATTGAAGACAAAGAATATGAAGTGGCAGTTGCGAAAAATGTGAATCTGAACATTTGATGAATTATAGTTTGTTTCAACACGAGAACTCATGCAAACGCTCACAAATTGAAAGTTTGCAATGAGGAAACAGTGTGTGAAATTTCCAATCGCCCAAAAGCAGAGTGCAATCTAAAACGGAAAGCACGCCTTGAAATTTCTATCATAAATACTCGAAAGAGGTTGTCCATTCTCGATTTTCGCAAAAAGTACATTAGAATGCCAATAAGAAGACACGCTGGAATAATACGGTTTCTCGTTAATGAATACAAACAATCACCTGCATATCCTTCAACAATGCATGCAGTTCTCAAGAAATACACAGGATAAGCCATGAACAATACTGCAATCAATTTGATGGAATGAAAAAATATTAATTCTTACATCAAACTCCCTGTTTTCACACAATTTCTCGTCTAGCACGAGTGATTGTGGAAAAGAGAAACCAAAAATCAACTACAATCTCCATCGAATCAAGTGACAATAATACAAAGTGAAATAAGTTGCTGCGAAAGTTTGTAGTATTAGCTAGCGACTATTCTGGAAGAACGCTATTTTTGAAATGTGAATGTGATCTTTGGCATATAATACTTGCAAATGCTATGACATCGGATTCATTAGTTTCCTTTCTTTTTGATAATTTTTAAATCGAATGAAACTCTTCACGTTTCTCTGGTATCTTGGTTTTTATTTTATTGGCATACGTGCTTCAAAAGTGATCAATGATTTTGAAGTAAAGCGATTACTGACGTCTGATTTCTGTTACGGTGGGTACATAAAATACGGAAGTGCATAATCAATGGCTATTCAAAGACAACTTCAATCATCGTCAATTCTTTCCGAAGTACTCTATCGGTTACCATTAGTGAATCTGTTCATCGTTCGAATAATTTCTCTGTTGATTTTCCTTCGCTGTTCACATGTTCATGTTCAAACGATTTGAGAAATAAAGTAATGATTGTTTTCGTATTGAAGTGTGCGACTGAGAAACTGAAATAATTGGCGTCAATCTTCACCGTAAATCCTGTCTTTTGTCATGTTCAATATACCTATGATTCTGGTTAATGAAATCCTCTCTTCGATTGAAGTGATCAGCTTTGGTGAGTTCTCTCAAAATATGAAAAATGCTATGAACCTTTCAGGCATTGGCTCTGTTTTGAGCGCATTTCTGATTTATTGCATAATTCGACGTACTAAATTCGACATGGGTGCTTACAAATACATGCAGGTATAACATACTCCTGAATTTATCAATTATATTTTTTTATAGATTTTATTTATCACAATCGACATCATCTATACCCTCTTTCAAGTCATCATACAAGAGGTTTGTTGAATTGAGGGTGAACGTTTCCATCAAATTCTTTCCAGAGGTTCATATCTCAAGATTCCGTTGCAGTCGCAATTGCAGTCGGCCCTTATTCGCATCATCTCGTGAGTTAATGTCTGCCAGTATAGTTACAACAGTTTGAAAAAGACTAGAAATGCTCCTGTAACGATTACATTTTTCAGATACTGACCGCATTCCTTTCTCTGTACACACTCACTTTTGTATTGATTGACTTCAACTTCCTCTATCGTCTATGGGCGATAAAAGAGTGAGACTTAATAGTTTCTTCCTAAGAATAATCTAGCCAACACCTTCAGTCCAGAGAAGATTAGACTCTTTTCGGAAACTTGGTTTATAGTCCTACTTATCGTTATTGCCATTGCTGAATACTCTGGATGGTTTGAACATTATGTATCACATGCTAATTTGCCGATCCAGGTTTCTGATCACATTCAACTTCTACTTTGCCACGGATCATGGTCGACTCAAGATTCGGAATGTTACGTTTGAGAAATTCGGGTTGGATTCAATGGAGCACGACATGGTCATGGGCGATTACTTCAACGTACCATATCCCTTTGAGACCTCAATGCACAAATATGGTTCTAGGAAGATGGATCTCGAACCGTGCACACAATGATATCAGTGTTCTACTACTGTACTGTTCTCACCATCTGTTTCGGATTCATGATATACGCCAGTGTCAACATCGCTCAATGTCTGCAAAATTCGCAGTTGATTTCGAAGATGGCTCTGTCGTTACAGAAGCAGATGTTCTTCACACTGAGTGCTCAAGTACTTTTTGAAAGATTTCCGCATGTGTTCTGTAATATGTGTTCTATCAGACTCTGATTCCATTCATTCTTCTCTACTGCCCCTGTGGAATCATTATTGTCTCACCATTCTTCGGCATCGATGCAGAATTTGTCGCCGACATCTCCCCAGTGTTGCTCTCGTTATTCCTTCCTCTGGACGCAATTGCCGTGCTCTACATAATGAAAGACTACAGGAAAGCAGTGATGCAATTCTTGCGCTGTGGGAGGTATGGAGGTGGATAATAATCAAATGTTACTTAAAATTTCAGGCTGAAACCAGCAGTTCGAATTTCAAGTGTCGTCAACAACTCTATGGTGAAGACTACAAGTGTTCAGCACAATCCATGAAATACAAAATAAGCTACGTTATGCTGCAATATTCCTCTCATGTGGAAGTAGTCGGAGAAAGATCGCATTTGTTCTCACATGACTGTCATTATTTTTCACATGAATTGATTTTTTTCTTGTGCCCTAACTTGTGCGTTGTGCCTCGATTCTTGAATAAAAAAAAGCGGCATAATGGGCGAGAGTCTCCCCTAAAGTATGGCTCTCCCACTCTCGCTCCGGAGCAGTGCGCAGGGGTTGAAGGTGGAGGATGCAGAAACACCCCCCATTTCTAATTTGAGATTTGTGAACGGACTGAATGGGAGGATTCTCGTGAGCGATCGTCTCGTTATCGATATAGAGAGAATTGCTCGACTATAATGCACCAGAGGATACGCTCGTGAAACTGGTGGAACGGAAATGGACCACTAGCGGAACCGCGAGGAAAGCACGAGATTAGCCAAAGTTGTGGTGGATAGGCAAAGTTATCCCTTAACGTGCAATGGCTTCGGATAGAAGGCACCGACCACCGCGGACGAACGACTTTCCTCCTTTTCTTTACGGGTTTCGAACGAGATCTCCGCCGGTCTGTGCAAACTGAATCAATAGAAAGCACCGGAAAGCAGGTAAGAGCCTTTTCTATCAAAATCTAACAGAAAGCGCATACAATATACACAATATGCAACACGCCCAATACCTTTCCTCCATTGGCCACCGTCATAATCGGAAGCTCAAAGGTCGCGTTTCGAAGGCTACTTCTGTTAGCTCCAAATACATGTCGCTTGGATTCTTTCGTTAGTTGCATTTCATCCATAAATATCTGACAAATATAAATATGACAAATACGGAATGGTACGGAATGAATACAGAATAATTCTGAAACAGGGAAACATTCAGCACATCTACGTGCGTGTTCATTGGGTTTCCTCAATCTTGTGTCCGCTCTGAACACGGTGTTGATGAAGCATGTTGGCTTGAAGGAAGGCAAGTTGCTGTCGCAGTTGGATGTTCTCGAGTTCGATCTCCTGACGATACGGTATATTGCTTTCAGTTTTGCGAGACCAATGGTTTTCTCATTTCCACCGAAACGAAAAAGTTCGAACCTCCATTCGTCTCCTCATGGCCTGCTCTCTCTCCCTGTGTTCGTCTCTGTAACGACGATTCATCTCAGTCTTCCTTCGACGCTCTGCCTGGTACAGATCCTGAGAACAGAGTTATGTCAGCAATCGCGCCATCTAACTTGTCGTCAATATAGCCATTGCCTCACCGACGTTTTGTCCATCGTTTTGAGGGTTCTCTTCATGCTTTGAGAAAAGGAGCGTCGATGTCTCAGCTCAGTGAGTAGTGAAGAATCGGTCGGTGGTTGAGCCTTCTACAAAAGATTCAATGATGGAAAAAGAATGAAGTCTTTACCTGGTAGTTCTTTTCTTCAGTGGAAAAATGGTTCGGCATGTTCGCGATTGTTAAAACCTGGAAAATAAATTGTTTTTGGAAACTCTAAGGTTCAACTCACCGGTGCTTGGATTGGTTCGGTCTGAGTGATCAATGGATTGTAGGCAGTGAATGCGCTCTTCTGACTGAAGAGGCACAACTGGTCCTCAGGAGAAGAATGAATCATGGAGAAGAGGTAGGAGAGAGGCGAACTCATGGCTGACTGCAAAAGTGAGTGTATCAGAGGATTGAGCGATGAGAAAGAGGCGGGATCGGACATTCTTGACCAAATAAGGAATGGCTTGGGACGACATGGCTCTCCCTATTTCGCAGCCTCTCTCACGCTTCTCCGACCGGTGAGAGAGAGAGTGTTAACTGAAGAGAGCGGTTCTTGCGAAGCCATTCGTAGTCGAAATGCCGAGACCGAAGATGCGCAGATACGAGTGAAACCCCCGAGATAATCGCTTGATTAGGAGGATAAGGAGAAGATTGAATGAATCTCGGTGTAATTCCATCTAAAAATGTGTGTCCGTTTCCGAAGGATTGAGAGGCTTAACGGGAAGCACCGAGATTCGCGAGAAATATATATTTATTAGAAGAGATCAAGAGTGAAAATTCAGTGAAGAATCCTGTACCAATTGGAAGCAAGGATTCGCACCAAGAATAGAAATGAGCAGTGCAAATTTGGTTCTGTAGTATTAGGTTGGTCAGTAAGTAATGCCCAATATTGATTGTGAAATAATTCTCTATCCTAAAGTCTTCATGACTTGCAAATAATATCCTGTATAGTAGTACCCTTGAACTCTATTCTCGTATGTTTGAATCGATTCGCTCTTTTACAGAACCTGGGAAAATATTTAAAAATCGACAGATACAAAATAGGCACAAAATGGTAGTACTTTTTCAAGCAGTGTCTTTTCACCAACCCATAGATCTCTTTTGCCTCAATTTTTTTCAGGGATAGGGGAAGGGTTAGGGTGGCAGATGACCACAACAGCTTGGTTGTTTGAGTAGTGTGAGAAAATATATAAATAAAAAAATATGAATTTCGATGATCAGATCCAAATAGCTGAATTTAAAATTCTGAAGCTCAGAAAGTTTGAGTGGTATCTTCGTGTGAATAATATTTTAGCTCAATTGGCACAGCAACTTCTCAATGCGTTGCAACTGTGCCCTGTAGATCCATTGAAACGAACACACTGAGTCATAAACCTAATTCTAGCCCACTCACTTTAGTAAGATTATCAGTTAGACACACGCCTCTGGAGTGTATGTTACTGCCATCATGAGACATCATCAAATATGAGATCCCCTTTCTTTGCACTACACGCCTACAGCAAAAGTTTGGGCTTATCTTGCTGCTCGGCGGAATGCCGAGCCGATAAACTGAGGGACCTAGGCTGTGACGCTTTCACATTCGAGCTCCACTAAATCCGCAATAATTGTCAGTCAGATGAATGGCAACGTGCGCTAAAGAGAGTATCCAAGGACTCATAAGATGCGTATGGGTGGGCATTTAATACTTGAATACAACAGGACTTTGAGATCAGAATATCAAAGTGATCAAATCGGGCAAAACTTACTGACCAACCCGATAATAACTGGTGCCCATGGAAATAACTGGTGCCCATGGAAATAACTGGTGCCCATAGAAATAACTGGTGCCCATGAAATAACTGGTGCCCATGGAAATAACTGGGACCCATAGAAATAACTGGTGCCCAAGTGACCTGTAGTTAGATCCCCATGAAGTTTCGTCTTTTTTCATATGTTGCTTGGCAATTATGAAACGGTTCTGAACCAATTTGGGGGACCCATACACATTTCGTGGGCCCATTTGGCGAACCCATGAAAATTTGGTGGGCCAATGTGCTTTACCAATTTGGTTATAACTATTTGTACCAGTTCTAATAGTTTTTACAGACATCATATTCCACAAATGTAAATGGAGTCCCAAAAAATTTCTATTCTTATCTCTTATCATGAATTTGAAGAAAAAAAGTCAAAAGCCTTATTGCTGTTTGTGGAGTTAGCACTAGCCTGACCGTCGTTTTCATCTCACAGCGTTACATTGTTGCATGCAAATACAATAATAATTGATTCATTTTCGTTCTTCTGGGCACTTGATTTATTCTCACTCATGCGAGTCTGATACGATTTCTGGCCGGGATTCATGTTATTATGCAATATTTTATGACTGCCAAACAACATAGGCAAGACAGACAATGGGGATCTAACCACGGTCTCTTGGGCACCAGTTATTTCATGGGCACCAGTTATTTCATGGGCACCAGTTATTTCATGGGCACCTGTTATTTCCATGGGCACCAGTTAATTCCATGGGCACCAGTTATTACCACAGAGCCGCAAATTTGAAATGAGGAAGTTTACGATCAATTCTAGGGAACAAATGCAAACTATAACAAGAGAGTGCACTTCAATTTCGCAATCACCTTCATTCAATGCACCTTGATTGAATTGATATTGTCGGTCTTTCTCCGACCAACGACGGCAATAATTGCGCCAGTTATTCTCCCTATTCACGACCCTTTTGTTCGAAAACACCTCAATCGTTCGCTTTCACTAGTTTTGAAGCAGACTTTGATGTCTTTTGAACAATGCGAGGCGCTACACGAGATTTCGTCGAACATGAAATATCAAGTTATTGTCCTCGTAAAATGCGTTTTGTATCTGTCTGGCGCTCTTGCAATTGGATATCAGTGGCGGAAGCAGGTAAATCCTCTATCCCCGTTCCTTGCCTTATTCCATTACCGTTCTTTATTCCGTTACTTCGATTAAAGGGAGTTCGATTTCTCGTTCACAATAACACAAAAATTGTCTTCAAGTTCTATTATTCTCTGAACGTGTACCTCGCTGCTGCGATTGGATTGTGCTATCTCTTCGAGCTCGTTCGGTTATTTGCACTAAAGCGATAACTTCAATTGAATTTCATTAAGGCTTCGCTACGTTTGTTTTGTGCTGAACTTCCGGACTGTACTGCTATCGAAGTTTGACAGCATCAACGGAAATATTTCAAATGATAGTTCAGAGGGATGGCTATTTCGGCAATCATATCAGCACATCACGTTATCATGATAATCTCGTTCGAGAGACTGTATGCTGCCTTCTTTCCTGCACATTTCGAGAAGAATTCCAGCAAAAAGCTAGCTTTATTTCTATCGATAACTGTGGTAAATGTTTCTAGTGTGGAGTCCTTGTGTGCAGGACAGTCAACCAGACGCATTCAGCTGTTTCTCTCGTGGTTCTACTCAATGTGGTGTCTTTCCGCTGGATTCAGTCTCTTTGGGAACCTCATCGTTATTTACTTCGACGAGAGGATTCCCGAAAACTCCCGGCAATTTGAAGTGATTATTGATTGCATTTTTTTGGAAAAAAAGATTAAATTTTCAGGAATTTGTAACAGTTATGAGCTTTTCAAATGCATTTTCTTTATTCATGTTCTGTTCCGATTTGTACTTAAATTTCATAAGAAAGCCTACCGCTATAAACACATCTCTATCCATATCTTATCAGGTGTTTCAATTATCTTCGAAAAATAATAATGTGAGTTGCAGAGATCAGAAAATCGGCGCGTAATACTGATCATACTGCCAATCGAAATCTCAGAGTCACTCCTTTCTCTCACTACCACAGTATTGCTTGTGTTGCAGAATAAGGTTGGTTGTAATCATAACTTTTGCTTCATTTTAGCATACCTGCACAACAACTTTTCAGTTTCAGTTCATTGAAACATCAATACCCATGAACCGTATTCTATATCTCGAAATCGCAACAGCTCCTTCTATGTTATTCTCAATAATGTTTGCGTTGATCATCGAATGGCGAGTGGCGAGAAGGTTTGAAAGACTCCGATAGTAAAACAAAATTCAACATTCAGAGTTCGATCTGCTGTAACTGAAGATGGCCGAAATACCGACCATTTCGACAATTTGCGACGCGCTTGGCAGACTTGATGATTCTTTTAATTGTTGGAAATAAAAAAAATCCAATTTGAACACAATTGTGTTTACATCGTAATTCAAAACTCTCGATTATGGTTTATTGTATAGCTAGAGACAAAAGTCACGTCAGTTACGGTCCTGATTGTAGCTAATTCTCTAGCCTTCTTTCTATCTCCCATTATCACTTGATAATAACTGAAAACAAAAAGTCATGCTCCCGAAGAGTTCTTAGTCGTCTCTTTTTCATTCGATGTCTATCCGCCAATGCGAGCTGTTGCTGGAGATCTCCTCTAGCTTGTTAGTAGTATTATTGTCCTTTATCCGGTACAGTTGTACCGGATAAAGGACAATAAATTTTGGCCCCATTCGTTTTCGACCCTTTCCCATTTTCATTCTTTCAGACGTCAGCCGTTTGATCTTTGAACTATGAATGAAAAGTCATTTGTTTTGACTCAATGAGATAATTCTAAAACAAAATATTCATAGGAACTTTCTTTACTCAGAGATTCCTTCTAAAGGTATGATCGCGATTTTTTTTAAATATTTGGCCTTTCTCTTCCAAACATCTTGACCTGCATTTGATTTTTTTCAACCTTCTTTTCCATTTTTCGACTCCTTTCTTTTTTCCTTCCTTTTCCGCGCTTAGTCACGCTTAGTCATCTGTCGAACGGCAATTAATCTTAGCCGACGTTTTTAGGACAGTAATCAATCAACCTGTCAGTTTGGTTCCACTTAGTCATCTTTTTCGATCTTTTGATCTTTGGACTTTGGCAGATGACAAGGCAAACTTTTTTCATCTGCCCATTTCCCCCATCTTCTTTTTGTCACAACTTTCAATCAGGGGCTCTTTGCCCATACACTTTCACTTTCGTTTTCTTTGCCTACAAGCAAAATTTTTTCGAATCATTGTTCAGCTGGTCGTCATTTTCATCGCGC
>LS493779.1:523330-540011 GCA_900490845.1 Pristionchus japonicus | reverse complement strand
TGAGCATAGTCCCGAACGCAAAATAATTGAAAAATTTTCCAGGGCGCTGAATTTTATGGTCCATGACCCTCAGAACTTGACTTTCCCGCCAAAACGATTTCTGCAAATTTGTGTCAAATCACTTCTTAAAACCCAATTTTGTAGTTTTACCATTCATCCGGAAGTTTTGATCATCCATTTCAAAGTTTGGATGCACCCCTGTCAGAGCCGGGAAGGCAGCCGTAAATTAGGTTCAAGTGATACGGAAGTCTAATGTCGATTTTTGAGCTCTACATTATAAGGTCCACCTATGGGAATTTTTTTCAGATTTTTCTGAGTTTCACTGTACGGCCCGAGGTGAGTCTTCTCAGATAGAGTCTCTTATAACACGAGTCTACTGAAATAGTGAAACGAGCTCCCACAGGAACTAGGAGCACGAAATTTAAAAAAGTCACATCGCGAATCCTGTTCTGAAATCGACAATCCTAAAGTTTTTGTTTTCTATTCAATACTGCAACACAAATAGTACATACGGATTCCTCAAACTTCGTGCTCCTGGTTCCTCAGTATCCTTCTTTCTCTCAGAAGACACGTGATAAACCACTCACTTCAGATCCACGAGCCATGGCATAATTTCGAACATGAAGATGACGAATTCGACGGAATGTTTGATTCCGGAGCTTTGTGTGTAGACGAAAATGAGCTACAATTCTTGTGATTACGCAAGCCTAACAGGGATTTCATGGGACCTGATGAGCAGTGAGAGGAAGAGTAGAACTGAAGCTGAAGAAAGCGAGCCAGACGAATTTATCTTGGTATTTGGAGGAACTGAAAGAAGAAGAAATCTTGATTTTGATTTAGCCAAAGTACTCACTGATTTGTCCACTTTCTTTTCCAGTAGATGTATGCAGTGATATAGCAGACACATGAAACAATGGAATTCGACAGCAGAGACGCAGATAAGTTAATTTGTAGATTGACCTGATTTAGGAAGAATTCGTTTGATTACAAATGCTCGTATAGCAAAAGCAGAATTACCTCTCCAGCCGTTCTCTGAAGGTTCACCAACAATGGAATCAAAATGGCCGATCCGTTTACGCTCTTGTATCTCAAAAACGTTGTGTTTCATACACATAAATTTTCAGACGTACTCTATGAAAGCAATGTCGCGGACGAACGTTGGCCATATTACTGCGAGTGACAAGGGCATTGAGATAAAGAGCGCTGCGTGAAACAAGCGTTTCCAGTACTGTAATTAGCAGTTAGGAATCAAATTATCAAATCAAGTTTCAACTAACAAATTCGTGTTTGTGAATCGAAATGACTGCAAAGAGACGATCGATGGCAATGAATGCAATGATGAATTCGTGAGCGGTGCCGAGATATTGTAGAGGTCTGAAGTTTCAATTGTTGTCAGTTCAATTTTTCTCCATCAAGATAAATCCTTTTTTTCGAGACGTGCAATGACAAATAGAACGGAGTCTGTTATTCGCCAGTGTGTATACTTGAACTCACACATGAATCCATCTCACGACATTTCCATCCATGGTCAAGAACATCTCTTTATATTCTGGATATAAATTCAGTCTCCAAAGGAAATTGTAGAGGAAATAGCCCATCAGCGACTGAATTATTCTCTCGATTTCGCATCGTCAAACAATTCATACCAGACAGCTTTGCGCAATGAAGTAGTAAAAGAAGCTGGAGTTTTTCAGTCGGCACCTATTCGAATGATTAAGTTATCACACGACAGCATTAACTTACTTGCAGGCAACTATTACTTCGAGTACGGTGGGCAATATTAGAATAAACGGCGATAACATGAAGTAGAGAAGGAGGACGGGAGACATTCGTTTCTCTGACGAAGCTGGAAAGGGAGGAAAGCCTCATCACGCGATTTGTAGTAGGGCTCGATACGTGAAAAAGTCCATCTCCCGATGGAAAAAAAGTCAGGATACAAACAGCCCACGTTAAGTCTAAAGTGAAGTGAAGGAAGATTTCACTAATGAGCTCCCACGAAGAAAAAGAAGGAGCTGTGGATAACAATTTACTCATTGAAAACAATTATTTGCGTGATCGAAAAAGTCAAATCAAGTTTCTCTATCAATGCAGTGAAGAAGAATCATGATTCACTCTGTGTGACACTCGATTTCGCTCTCCACGCTAGTTTCGAATGGTAAGTTCAGCATTTGAGGAAGCTTTTGGATCAATAAGATATTAAAGAACTCTCAACATCAAAACGCTGCTGTGATGAAGCTTTTATGATAACTGCTATTTTTGAGCTCGAGACGTGAGTTGTCCAACTTGTGTTCCTAATTCAGACTAATCATTGCGACAGCAATTGTTCATGATGGCAAAAATGTTAACGGATTCGATGTAATAAAAATTGGCCTCTTGACATAAGCAATATAGAAAACACACTTTAGATCCACAAGCATTATTTAGTGCGTGAACATTATTTTCGCTGTTGAATCTTATTTTTGCGTTAGGTTCGTATATAAGCTACAATCCGTTAGAGGAAGAGTTCAAACGACTTCGCTTCGTATTACGGAAGACTGAATCATTGTTTTCGGAAAATAAGAATGGCATTATTCCAAGTTATTTGCGTGTTTGATCTGAGAGACGTGTGAGATCCAATACACTTCTTGCAAGAAAATGATTCGAGTGGTTTGTAGTAGGGCTTGCCGCGACGAAAAGGAAATCTTACAGGAAGAGAAATGCTGCAAACAACACGAAATACACGTTACTTAAATGAGGGAAATTTCGACCAGTTAGTTTTCTCTGAATTCAATGTATTTGAAGTGCCGAACATGCTATCCATTGGACAAGACATTTTTCGTTCTGCATCTAACCGATGTTAAGACTTGCAAGAAGCTAACAAGGCTAACTATATCGCATCATTTCTCACTCCGATAAGCCCCTCTCACGTTGTTTCGATTGTGTGCTGACAGAGCTCATTCTGACACGAATTCAATCCTCTTCTGGCGTCAGATTGATCAGTTTTCGTGATGAGGCTTTAGGAAAATGTACAAGTTGATCGATCTAATCAACATGATGAAAAGCGCACATTCGATCTAAATTACTATTATCCATGCTGGTCTCGTGCAATTCAACACAAACTGTTACGCATTACATACACACGATTGTTTGTTCGACAAAATATTGAATATCTTTTTCTAAAATCACGTGATCTGCCTGCAAATTCTTGTGACACACTCTAGCTTGATCACAATGGTGGACACGCTTATCTCACCGCCTGAACTTCGGTGTTTTGTGATGCCATCTCCTCTCTCCACCTCCTCTCTGCCCTATTTAAGCCGCCCCCTCCAGCCTCTCCTCACCCTCATCTCAACAATGAAGGTGCTCATCGTTCTCTTCGCTCTCATCGGTAAGTTATTCTACCGTACCCTTACCTAAATCGTAAACTGACCTACAGTAACCCCTCTTTCCCCTCAGGAGCCTCTCTGGCCACCGACTGCCTCAAGTGCATCTGCAACAAGGAATCGGGATGCAAGCCGATCGGATGTGTCATGGACGTTGGATCTCTCTCGTGCGGATACTACCAGATCAAGGAGCCCTACTACCAGGACTGCGGAGAGCCCGGAAAGAAGGTAAGATTAGTGCAATTTTTTGTTGATTTTACGCTAAACTGTGATAATTATTCAGTAAATATTTCATATATTTCAGTCTGGAGACTCGCTCGAGACCGCGTGGAAGAGATGCGCCGACGACTACAACTGCTCTTCGGGATGTGTCCAGGTACGGTTCTGATCCTCCTTTCCCTGCTAAGTCCTTGAATTCCAGGCCTACGTCAACAGATACAAGAGCAAGTGCCCCAACAAGGGATCCTGCGAGCAGATGTCGCGTCTCCACAACGGAGGTACGGTACTTTGCTGATCGATTACTGATGAATTGATTTTGAATTTTGAAAAAAAAACGATAATCATTCATTCGTTGCAGGACCCAACGGCTGCAACGTCTCGGGCACTCAGGGATACTGGAACTCGATCAAGTCTTGCTGCGGATGCTCGTAAATCGAGTGAATTCAGACTGTCGCTAAATTTATTTTGTACAAATAAAACATTCATTCATATGTTTCACAGTCGTGTCGATGCATCACACTGCAACACTGTTGACTATCGATGGAAATCATGATTCACAAGACGATAGATTATCAGTGAAACTGGAAAGCATTGGATCCATTGTGCCCACGACCTTCGCTCGAAAGCCGATAAGCGAGGACGTCAATACATTCCTGAGTCAAAGACGCGCGCTCAAGAGACGCATCGCGACACAGAATCGGCAATCGAGCTATTCAGAGATCTCTGATGTTATGGTAATATTCGGCTGACTAATATTCGGTTCGGAAACTTGTCACTAATGAGAAGAAGATTAGTAGAGCAAAGGAGGGATCAGCAAATCGTAACGGTTGTCCAAATTCAGGACAGTCAGAACATCAAGCTATTGAGATTAATCGGGAGTTTATTAGAAGAATCCGAATGCTGGACTTTCTTTCCAGATTGAATTGTGTTCGATTCTTTCAAATCTTTCTTTCTCCTATCAATTGTACTGCTCAATCGTGCATTTTAGCAACTACTCATACTCGCATAGCGCTAAAGTACTATTGCTGGAATCGTTTCATCTTTGAATAACTGAAACATTTTGCAATAATCAGTATGTGCAGATTAAAGAAACGAGCTCGACTTCGACCCCGTTTCCTCAATCAATGATCACCCGCGTGCCTTTCCAGAGAATACTGTGGGACCTATCGTACAAAAGTTTGACACATCAGGATTTTTGTGTCAACACATTCCGGACTCAAAACCATTCGCACTGCTATGATCACGTTGAAAATAGGCAGATAACAGCCGATCTGTGGTCTGTCCCATGTCGAGGAAGAATTTATGGATCACGTGCTTTCTCTGGATGGCCTCGACTGGAAATCGACACTGATAAGGCCGGCCATGATCAGGTACACCAGACGGAGCCACACAAGGGATTGGACTTATGTGAAGGGTCGCTATATTTTGGTACTAGGCTTTTATCTGTATAGTCGATTTGCATGTTTGAGTAATCGTGTCAGGCAACATTCAGTATTGCATGAAACCGTCTGTTTTCTATCAATTAACTTCGGAGTTTCTAGATCGTGTGAAAAGACCAAAAGGGTTGCAGAATTGTAAATCAGATGGTTGTACACATTTTTTTATTGATATTGCAGGTAACAGTGGTAAATATTACGATTTTATGTCTGATTCATTGCATCATATCTCGAAACAGCGGCGCGCCACAGGTCTGACATCATTGTGTTCGAGACATCATTCGAATTGTGGAATGTTTCTGCAATAAAGCAGATGGATTGCATTATAAACCAGATAGTTTCAGTACCTTCCCGAAGCCCATCATTGATTCCAGTCGTCTTCTGTACACCGGCGTAGTAGTGAGCAACACCAGCGAATGGAGAAACGAATGTGCAGACATGACTGTGAGACAGATGGGAACAATCACTGAAATACAATATTGCCAGCTATGGAATAGGGAAAAAGACAAACGATGGCCGTCCAACTTCAGAAAGTATACAAGGAGCGCTACGGATAAAGGCATTTGAGCACATACGATCGGGACGCCGGACTGAAAGGGAAAATCTGTAATCAGAGTTGTTCAACGCAGTGTTCACTTGTAGTACGAGAGCTTTCATCATTCTTCTGTGGTAATCGCACATTTTCTCACTCATGGCGGCATGATTGCGTAGCGTTGCGAATGTGTGATACACCGTCTGAGAAGTGTTCTCAAAATATTGATTTAGTGAGAATTAAAATGGATTACCATAACGCAGAAGACTAAGAAGATGGTCATAGTGAGGGATACTAGTTTACTCATCAACATGATTCGATCCTGATTGAAACAGTCCGTTTCATCGAGAATATCGGGAGGCCAATCGGATGAAAACATCTGAATGGCTATTTGAGCTTTCATCCATGATGCAATCCTAACCTTCGCGTATTGATACACAGTTCCCGGTGGCTCAAAAGTGTTCTGAAATAGGTTTTTTGTTGACTACAAAACACATGAGCAATTTGTGATTGAAATTATTACATAGAGAAGAGCTGGGAGTCCAATTAGAGACATAGTAATGCAGGTACGTTGTGAGTTCGAGGTGGGAAGTACCAACGGGAACCAGGGGCTAATGCTGCCTGCGAAAACGTTCCGATCCATATGACGTGTCTTTCGTTAGAATAACTTACCTGATGTCTGTGTACAAAACAAGCCATGTAAAGCGAGCAGACACTTACAATTCACAAATTCACTCAAACTCACATAATGGATCGTGGACCTTCCAGGAATATTCAGCACCGGTTCATATCTCAAATGATTTTACTAAATGAATTGAAGCTCATCGCTCACCTCACAAAGCACGGCACAGGGAAAAAGAAAAGTGGGCTGAAGACGAGTTGTAACTGCATTTCACACACCAATGAGACAACCTTTGAAAGAATTATTAGATAACTCATTAAACGATTCGTATCACCACAATTGCCAGAACCAGCCGAAAGTAGTTCCTTGAACGATCTCGGCAGGTGAGATTTATGAAGATGATGAACAGGGCAAATACGAATGAGAGCAGAGTGAATGTGTGGTGAATACAACGAAACAGAGTTCTCGTGGAAGGAGGCAGTGGACTGACCAACGTCATCGTAGAAGAACTGAATACGAAGGGAATAAGTTACGGCAATAAATGATTGTTCAAGTCAACAATCCTCGTAGCTTTGTATCCCTTAGCAGTATCAATACGGATACAAAAAAAGCCATCTCTTGGCTCGAGATTGTTGACCAGTCTGATGTTATTCGAGAGGAGAACTACGAACGATACAGGAAAAATAATAAGTAATTTCTGCAAGCATTCATTTGTTCAACTGCATGGTTTTTCTGGTTCTTGTGTCACGGAAGTTAACATAATGTGCAATTGAACAACATGAGACGGTTGAAATTGTTTATTGCTAATATCAGCAACATAGTCTTGTCCGCTATTTATGCGTTCGAGAAGGCGCACAAACAATTGGATCTTTCGGCGACCATGCCATCACTGTGTTCGAGAAATCAATCGAACTGTGGAATGCTTCTGCAATGTAGTATTGAAATTAAATGCATTGTTAGCCAGTTTCAGTACCTTTCCTAAGCCCATCATTGATTCAATACGTTTTCTGTACACAGACGTAGTAGAAATTAACACGATAGAATGTAGAAACGAGTGCATAGAGAACAGTATTAGACAGATCGGAATAATCACTGCGTCAGAATATTGGCCACAATGGATGGAAAAAAACAAACGGTGTCCGTCCAAGTTGAAGAAGTAAACACTGAGTTTTGCTAAAATCGGCACTTGTGCGCATATGACGGGCACTCCGGACTAAACAATGACAAGAGAATAAGAGTTTCTTGTCGATTTGTTGCGTTACTCACCTGTAAGACGAGTGCTTTCGTCATTTTCCGTTGGTATTCACATGCCTTCTCACTCATTGTCGCGTTATTACGTAGAGTTGCAAGTGCATGATACACCATCTGAAAAAATAAATGAAAGTTTAAGAAAAAATAACAGACCTTGTTTCCGAGAATTACAGACTACAAATGAGGAAAGCAATATTTTCGAAAAATAGTTACCATTGCTCCGAACGCAAAGAATGCGGCGTTAAGAATGGCTGCAAGTTTGCAAATAAAGATAATTGGGTGGTGATTGAAACAGTCAATTTCATCGTTAACTTCCTGAGACCAATCGGATGACAGCAACTGAGAAGCGATTCAAGCACTCAAGTTAGCTTTTCACATCTACCTTTGAGTAATTGTACACAGTTCCCGGGGGTTCAAAAACGCTCTGAAATGTATGGTTTCAATTCGAGAGGCCTTTAGTAGTGCTCTTCCAAGGAACGATACAAGTACCACAAAAGGCTACATAAAGAAGAGGAGTTAAGCCACTGAGGATGACCGCGAAGAGTAATACAGGCAGGTTCTGAATTCGAGCTGAGAAGAGCCAAGTTGAGCCAGGGGCCATTACTGCCTGCGAAAATATTGCAGCTATTTGTATTACATTCGAAAAACGTGCCTGATGCCTGTGAACAAAACAAGCAATATAAATTGGACAGTTAACAACGAGAATTGACATCCAAAACACCTGAAATTGATGAATGCACAATTCAAAGATTCAATTCTCACATAATGAGCTGAAGTTCTACCCGGAATATTGAGTATCGGCTCGTCTCTTGAATCATTCATTGTGAACTATTTTGTCCTATTTTCACCTCATAAGACATGGGATTGGATAGAAGAAACGTGGACTGAAGATGAGTTGCAGCTGCATTTCGCACAACAATGACACAATCTTTGAAATTAATAATGGTTTGTTACTGAATCAATCTGCTCACCACAATAGCCAAAATCAATCGAAAGTATTTAGTTGATAACTCTTTGCAGTAAAGAGCTATGAAGATTGTAAACAGAGCAAATATGATTGAAAGCAAAGTAAATGTGTGTTGGATCCGACGAAAGATTACTTCCAGAGGATTTCCGGACAACGTCATCTCACAAAGAACAAAATAATATTGTCAATGGAAACAGTTGGGTAATTACTGAATATTCAACTCGCTAAAGCTCATTTCATTGTATTTTCCGGTTGTATCGATACTACGAATACAAACACACAATTCATGGGATATCTCGTAATCTTCTGTTTTTATGTTACTAATCTTCTGTTTACAACCTTTTGTTATTCTGTTATGTATAACCGTTAATTAGAAACCTGGCATTGATTGCTTCAACAAACTGGTAATAATTTTATGTAAAAGAGCTAGTGTAATTTGGAGTGGATGCATGCACTTTTCATTAGTTTCAGGGCTCATTGAATACATTTGTTGTTCATAAAACTGAAGAAAAATTAACCTTACCATGGAATCACACAGGAACGCTGTTATTATAATAGTAAGGAGATAGTCCTAAGGAGCCGACGAGCATTCCACAGCAGTCACGATCACTCCCAACGCGATCCATGCTGTTCCAGCTGCGTTGCAAGTGACGGTGAAGGTGGCCTCAGTTGGATTCGTCACGACTCCGTCATCCACGTTCACCTGGATTCGCGGAACTCATCTGTTGCCTCGCCTAGATAATGACAATAGAAACACGACGTTCAGTATTCCCTGTTCGCCCAAAGCTCTCACCTCTATGGTAGCCGTCTTCCCCGTACACGTGAATGTCCTAACTGCGCACGCTCCCGCTCTCGAAATGGAATCATCCGAGAATCCGTGAGCACCCGCCCTTAGTTGAGTGAGTGTGATGAGATCCTTAGCGCATGTCTTACAACCTGAAATGCATTTGAAGTTCAATGCGTTCCATAACTAGAGCAATACATCCAACGCTGCATAGAGCCCGTGCCAATATCAACTTGTGGAAGGTACACTCACGATTGGCGGGAATTCCGGGATCCACTGGTGCAACTCGCATACACGCATCGGAGGATGCAATCAAGAGGAAGAACAGAGAAGATCCAAGGAGAAGCCGCATCTCAATAGATCGCATTCGGAAAAGGAATGGACGATAAGTGGAGGCGGCAGATCAAAGCAATAAGGAACAGGAGGGAATCCCTCCATTATCCTTTATCTCTCAAAACCACACCCTATACCGCGGACTGAACTTCGTAAGTGCACAAGAACACATCTCTTCACACCCAACGCCGCTCCCTTTCATCTTGATTCACCTTGATCTTGTTTTATTTGATTCTTGCTAAGCACAATGAGCTTAGTCCTCGAAAATGTTCCGCAATATTCCGAGCAAAACAAATGAAAAGAGAAAACAATGAGGGAAGTAAATCACGTTATCTATGAAATTGCACGTCATCAATAATCTGATTTCCTCTTCCCTCTCTCACCCCTCACTCCATTCTCGTTTCTCCTCCTCGTCTCGAGTGGTCGTCATGGGCATAAACGCTCGCACTGCCGTCAATGTATGGCAGTTTGCTGATTACCATTGAGTCTTGTTATTTATCGATTTGGTGGATTGCATCGTTAACCTTGCAGTTCGCTCGAACGTGGAATTACGCCTACAAGTACAGGGCAGTCGACCAGAAGTATCGATTCGAGAAGGTGAGGGACTGTAACGTGTGCGATCGACAATTGAGTAGATTACTGTATTCGAGCAATCACGAACTGACTGCAGATTGAACAGCACCACCTGCCGCAGCTGATGGACCTGAGCAGGGGATGCTTCGAGGACGAAAGTGTCACCCGGGTACGGTACTTCGATTGGGTACGGTAGTCAATCGACGACTGTCTCTATTTCAGGCTACCGGCTCGACTATCGACAACTGCAGAAAGGGTATGGAGTGGGTGTTTGCGTATACGATAGCGGCAAAATCCGTCACCAACATTTCCGATATCTGCTATGACAATGTGAGGGATACGGTAGTGAATGCTATCGACAACTGATTATTCAGCCTACAGTAACCCATTACAGAAGACGAATAAGCCGATGGGATTTCGTCTGGTTCATCCGTGGTACAGAGACCCGAAGAGGGCTCCTTTCTCCGTCCCCGAACCAACTCTTTCCAAGCAGGAGACAACCCTCTGTGAGTACGGTAGATGGACGGCGCACCAATCGATATTACAGTCTCCTTCCTCGACGAGTCATTCAACCAATTCTTTAACGTCTTCCCGAACGAGAATGTACGTTAGCCCTGCACGCTCAATTTGGTCTATCGATAATTCTATTACCGTACTCAGGTGGTCCTGAAGGGCGAATTGGGCTACATCGATCGCGCCTATCGAAAGGACAGCGGTCTGTTCAAAGTGTGGGACGGCTATGGGATGGACTTTCCCACTATCGTCAAGGTAAAGCAAATGATGAAAATCAGAGATGAATTGACTCGATTCAGAAGTCTGGGGCTAACTACCACGCTGGTATCTGTACCGCGCGACAGACTAAGGTAGTGTGAAGTAGAGGAATACTGTTCTGTATTCCTGAGGGAATATGGTAATCGATTTTTCACAGGGCTGGTACTCCAAACTCGGCTACACGGCTTGCCACACGACTAGTCCGCACGTGGTGAATGCGAAGGGAGAGACGGTACGTGGTCTTTGATCTTTGATCTCCGATCTAGAAATTTTCATTCCGATGTGATCTTTGCTCTTTTGAGGTTACCCTGCCTCAAGGTGAGATTCTTCTCTACGCGATGGACATGAATACGACGACTTCGATCAATGTGAAACCCTGTTGGGAGAAGATGAAGGCAATGGGATTAATGCCCAAGTGATGAAAATAATCATAATTGAAGACTAGAAGAGAATAAAATTTGAATAAACAAATTGGTGCATGATGCTGCATTACTCGATTAGCACGTACTATGATAATGAACTTTAAAAAATCATTCTAGTTAGACTGGCATCGACTTCTAGAAACTGCTCAACAACTACAAGAGTAGTCGGATCAGGCAGTTCATGTTCTCTCCGCCCATTGCAGTTATCTTGAAGTATCAGCTGAGTGTTCTCTCCTGTTTTCAATCATCCATGAAGATAAACCAATTCCATTCTCCGAAATATTATTCGTTGATAAGCGAATACAATAACGCTAATAGACTTTGAATGTGATTAGAGATGGTTCGTAAATTTCAGAATGCTGAAACTGATTATGTATAGCGTCGATATTCGCATCGTTGTGATTGGACTTCCTGCAAATTTCATATTGATCATCGCAATCGCCATTGCGAACGAAAATAATCTTAGGGTGAAACGTATCTATCAGGTTGATGCAAAAGTTTTTTCCATTTTCTCGCCTGGCGAATTTTGGTCATAACTTCCTCAGCAAAGCCGCAATCAAGTCATGCTTTTTTGTTACTTGTGTGGGCTTGAACGCTCTATAATGCACAGCGGATCAAATCACGGGTAGCCCATTTAGGCGGCCACAGTTGAGGGTCAAAGTCAGAGCCTCCTCATTTCAGCCTCCTCATTTATCGAATTGTAATTCCTCAGAGGTCCGAGCTAAACCCAAACCAACACCACTGTTGAAGAGCACTAGGACTAGGTGTCACATATCATGCATTGCTATATATCTGCTGCAAACATCCATCCTTGACAAGTGCCTGATTCGAAATATTGGTTTTTCCATAATTTTGTTTGCTAATTTATAAAGCCCTGTTTTCTATTCAACGGATCTGATGACTTCTGCTGAACAAAAAATTGAAGTACCTTGTATGTCAAAGTAAAACTCCAGGTTTGAAGATTTTTCCATTGTTCATTCACGAGATACATTTTTTTGAATTTTCGTATAGATTTTTAGTCACCTAAATTCAGACATTTTTATTTTTCCTGCCTCAGTGTGAGATCGAGATTCAAATCTTTTGTGTGTTTTTTAACAAGTGGACTCAGTCCTTTCACTACCCGAGCTGGCATGTTTTTATGATGGTTGGCTGCAACAATAATGATAGTGAAAGCGAAGTTTTCCAAGTGTAAAATTTTCACGGATTTTTTCACTTTAGCTTCTGAGATTTCTTTCTCTCGTCTTATGACTTACCGAGTCAGCACCAACATACGACTGTGATCCCACAACATCCCCCCAAATTAACTACTAGTAGAATTTGGGACAGGCTAAGAGCGAGAGCCGAGGCCTTGTAAAACAAAATGGAAAAAACTTTTGCATCAACCCAATAGAAGTAATTTAATGTTTCATCAATTCACAGGTGTACTCTCTTATTCTTCTCAACTCGGCAGTAACCGATTTCATCGCTGTTTTTGCTGAGTTAATGTCGATGACGAGGTATTTGGCGAAGAAGCTTGACATTTGAAACCTGTCTCTTCAGAATGATTGCTGATTTTCCTACCCTAGTGCACCTCTACGAAGGATTCTGTACCGATATCAATGCGTTCGCGTGCAAAATGTCGATGCTCATCGAAATGCATTCGATGTTTCATTCGATTTCGCTAATTGCTGTCTCGTTCTGGTACAGGTTCGTCTCAGTAACTGTGAATTTGAGATTGTACAAACAAAGCAAACAAACACAGGAGCACTGCACTAGATGCTCGTTTTACGTCGAAGTGGATTGTCCAACTAATAATCTCTGTTATCCCACTCTTTTCAGTGCAGTGAGCTCAAATTTCAGTTTGAGAGTAGAGTCATTTGCAGTATATTTTTACCTGGACAGACGAGAGTGAGATACTGCTTCACCGATATTACCCTGACATCAACTTAACAACCGCAGTTCACTGTAATGACAAGTGCTCGACGTATTATCATTGACGTTCCAGCTAGCTGCAACTTTGCCGATCCTCGAATGGTTGTTGGATTGTGGTCAACGAGTAGTCCGACAATCGCTTATTGCTTCATTTTCTATTATCGATCGCAGGTAACCCATGCCAACTCGCCACGTAATTCTTCTCAGATACGTCGCAAAATGCTCTCACAAACGCAAGCAATGAGCAATAGAACACGTGCGATGCACGATTCCCTGAACAGAGTGAGATTCGAAAAAATTATCGGTAAATAGTCATTGACAGGCTCTTTACTATCACTCTCTACTTCCTTCACTCTCGATTTTTGCTGTTATTGGCTTCGTGGCTCAGAATCTTGGCTTGCAGAATGCTCTGATCGAACGCGCAGCTTTCCTGGTGGTTCGAGTCACCGGGATCTTATCAGTGATTCCATTGCAGAGTTGCTCGATTCCTCCAGCAATCAACCTTCTTCTTACCCTGTTTTTCGTCCGTCCCTACCGTAGGCAAGCAACGGATCAGAGTTCAGTTATTGTCTTCAAAAGGACGATTGCAGGTTCATTGTGCGATATGCGTGCTGGGGATCATTCGATGGTAGACTGGCCAGTATCAGTGTTGGACCCAGTAATTGAGTCGTGAACTGACTCTTGATCATTGAACTATCGAACGCTCTGTATGTGACAAACAATAAAGATTGGATTTTTGTCACTGTGTGAGAAAAGAAAGAAATGAAATAATAGAAGTCCGACGAAAAGGTTGTGAAAGCAAACAGTTTTTCAACTTGAAAAGCAAATCATGCGAACAGCATGTGAATCTCGTTCCGCAATCATTTCGAGTTCAGTAACTGCAGCATAGTTGTGTTGTTTTGCTTTCTTATCAAGTGGCGTGGTTAGCAAGGCCATTCAAGCTTGCACGATACTGATCTCTTGTTTGCCCAGTGTGACGTCTACAGTTGCACACCTGCATTGAAATTTGAGAGGAAGCCACGTGGGAAAGTTCTCCAATTTCCGAGAAGAAGAATGGGAGCGCTTACCAATCTACAAGTTACCGCTCGTGCAAACCTGCGATCATTGGAGTAGCCTCTCTCTCTATCGCGTCAACGAAAGCGGGGCTCTCCCTCTCGTGTTTAGGGTGAGAAAAATCACACCACTTCTATGAACGATAGATAGAGAGAGGAAGATAAGGAGTTTGCGAGTTTGATCTAATACCATAAAATTGGGTAGCTGGGGAGAGCCCATTCTCTCAATCAACTGCGTCCTCGTCCTCCATGGATCAAGTAAGATCATCTTTTCCTCCATTCTTAATCTTGCTTTTGATTCTTACATTACACCTGTCAATCAGGCCAAGCAAAGCGATCCCGAGGATATCGAGAAGAAGGAGCTCATCTCTCAGTCGGTAGGTCATACAAAATGAGCCGAAAATCAAAACTTTTCATTAAGAGTGCCACATTCACAGTCACGGAAGCGATCGAGTCCTCTGGCTTCAGCAAGTTTCAGTACATTCTCTGTGCGATATGCGGTTTTTCATGGGTGAGTTTCTCCAATGCCCGTGTTCTTTCGAAAATCATATTCTCAGTTCGCGAGCTCAACAGAGATCATGCTTTTGGCTATTCTGGGTCCTTCGCTCAAGTGCGAGTGGCAGCTGAGCACCGTTGAACAGGTAAATTCATCCTTTAAATAGTCAAGTCTTGCAAAGCCGAGCCATGCTTCTTAGGGACTCTGCACGTCGTTCGTTTTCGCAGGATGGATGGTGTCTTCTCCCATCTGGGGACGAATCTGTGACGTCTATGGAAGGAGAAAGGTGAGCAAAGAGAGGCAGTGAAGGAGACGCCGTCTCTTCATTGTACACACTCTTTCGTTGTTAGTGTGAAGGGAGATTTTCGAGCTCTCTCAGTACTGCTGCGGATGTTCCAAACTCGTTTTCAACATGCAATTATTTCACAGCGCCTAGCAAATGATCGTAGAACAGTGGAGCAACGCAAAAAAAGAGAAAAAGCTGAAATCTGAACCACTCAGGGACTAATGGCTACTTCCGCCGTCGGGTTCGTCTTCGGAATTCTGACTGTTTTCTCACCCAATTTCTACATCTTTCTCGCCACTCGATTCGGCGTTGGATTCGCGGTCGGAGGAACTGCGCAATCGTAAATTTCCCTTTTATTACTCCCCTCTTTATTGCTCTCACTCGCCAAGTGGAATGACGCTTGCAAGTACGAGATCATGATCTTTTCTTCAGAGTAACGCACACATCCGAGTTTCTGCCAGCTGCAAGTAGAGCGAAATGGATGATCATTCTCAAGGTATCTGGCTCTAATCGAGATTGAACATAATAACTCAATCGCTCAGTCGTTCTTCGCTATCGGAACTGCAGTTCTGACCGGACTAGCCATATTCATTCTGCCCAGTCTAGGTAGGGTTGCATCGTATCGTTGAAAAAGCAATCTGCCAGAACTTTGAAGCAAATTTCGTTTCAGGTTGGCGATGGCTCGTTGCCTACGCCGCCTTCCCTCTCGGTCTCTTCGGTGTGTGCTGTTGGGTACGCTATTCTCACAAACCAGTTCTCAATAAACCCGTTCAAGTGGCTTCCCGAGTCGGTTCGTTTCGACGTCGCTCAAGGTAAAGTCGTCGAGGTAAGCAGTGAAAGTTGTTTTGATGATGGATGGTGTGATTTCCGGCTCGAGCTACACTAGATCGTATAGCAAGGTTCAATGGAAAATCCTTGCCCGAGGGAGAGCTGGTGATTGAGAATGAGGTACACATATGGTGCAATCAATTAGGTAAAAATCTTCTGAACTCAGACAAGCCAGTCGAGCAGCGACATGAAAGACCTTCTGAAGAAGCAGCACCGAAGAACAACACTGCAGTTGTGGGTCATGTGGTGAGCACAACCTTATGTTGGTGATAACTGTATGCAAACTCAGCGAACCTTTTGATGCATATGCAAGTACAGTACGAAGATTGATGTTGCATAGAGCACGTAAAACTTCAGGACTCTCTTCGGTCTGCTGTACTACGGCGTCGCTATTTACACTACTCTTCTCCTCCACTCTCCCGTCGATCAGTGCGGAGTCGTCCATGACGATGGTGTTGAGTCCAGACTGAAGAGAGACGCGACAGAGTGCAGACACCTCACGACGGAGAACTACATCGACATCATCGTGACGACGATGAGTGAAGTGCCAGGTACAATAATTCTTTTGACACTTAGTATCCTGCGACTCTGGTGTGCCAACCCAACTTGGAATCAAGCAAATACAATATACAATATGCAATATTTTATCTGTGTCGCTTTCAGGGCGCAGATCAAGATGGGTTTCAGGATGGGATAGGTTCTTCTCTTTTGAAAGTCATTTGGCCAGGTTCGCGGTGGGGGGATCGGTTTTCTTTCCTTGTCACAGACCCATTAGATGGCTGGAGAAAGGTCTCCGATCTTCCAGACCGCGATAGGACTTGATGGAATCGCTCGTT